>JACXGM010012798.1:5279-15887 GCA_016801145.1 Umbra pygmaea
ACACACACACACACACACACACACACACACACACACACACACACACACACACACACACACACACACACACACACACACACACACACACACACACACACACACACACACACACACACACACACACACATAGCAAACTCCACATCTAGCAAATCCCTCTACCAGCGCTGGGTAGCTTCAATTAATCATGCCTTGCTGGTTTCAAACCTATGCCTAGCTGAAACTGTTTTCAAAACAGCCAGGGCTTGTTCCCATCTACCATGGTGGTCTATATAAATGTTCTCTGATCAGTACAGTTGTACTGTAGTATAACAGTACAATCTCTAGCTTTGTACTGTGAAAATAGTAGCTTTAGTTATTCTACGACTAAAGTATGCTTAGACGGTATTTCCTACATAACTGTAACTACATGTTTGAATAGATTCAATTTTATTTTTAGGAATAAAAACACTGCAGTGTTTTAGTCCTGTTCTGTTGGTGTTGGATTTTACCGTTAAGGGTTTCTTTGATGAAGGATAAAACACATTGTATGTTTCATAGAAAAGCAGTCTGATGCCAGAAGTTCTCAGAACAACTTAAACAAGACAAGTACACATAACAGCGTGAAAATGTCCTTCTACGGCAGTTGGTGGACAGAGTACGACTTCAGCTGCTCAACCGCCAGAATCAACACTGAAATGTGAGTTTTGTGATTGAAGGAGATGTTCTTAAGGTTATATAGTATTGATCCCAATTGTAATATCACTTTAGTATTGTGTGATTTATTGATTGTTAGTTCCTTTGTCTGTCGTGTTTTTTTCATAATTTTCTTTTTTTACATCATGCATGTCCTATCATCTTGCATTTGTGTCAATTTTGGCCATATCATGTACTTTAATGCAGTTACTGTACCTGATTGTCCACCAGGTGTTCAAAAGTGAGCCTATTTATTTTCCTTTCAATTGTAGATCAATTAACAGTTAGAAAACCAGATCAAAAGAATTACCAGATCAAAAGAATTACCTAATTAATGAATCAAGTAAAAGGTCAGAGCGAAAACTTGCAGAGACTTGGCCCTTCGTGAAAATGGTTTGACACGTGATGTAACAGCACATTATGTAATAACACCTCATTATGTAATCATTTGAGAAAATGTAATGAAATTTCATTAAAATAACACTTGAACGTGTTATGTACTGTAATAATTTTACCAGCACTTTGTAATAAATTATAAAATGTGGGAGTTGGAATTGATTTTATGAAAATATAATAATATGGTGCATTATGTAATAATAACCAAATAAAAATGGATGCCTTCATTCATGAAAATCATTATAAGAACATTTATTTTATGCATGAATCATACTGACTCAAAATTAATTTGAAATACAAATCTACTGAACTAATATGTATTTCAATGGCCAAAACTGCATCACGTGTCACTGTATTCCTTTGCTTAATAAAACCTGTATTTGAGGGTTCAACTGCAAGACACTCAGTGTAAAACTGACATAAAGTTTTGGTATACAAACAAATGTCAGGACACAAACGTGTGTGTGCACACACATGCCTCTGCCATTAAAAGATTATGCTAATTGGACTATACAGAAAAATATTCCAAAAATGGTTACAAAAGATCAATATGGAAGAGTAAATTCTTGCAAATTTTTTATTCTCTCAATGCACAATGGTGTGTTTAGGCAAAGAATATGTATGACACTGTAGTGGTTAACAACACTTTGGATCAACATTCAGACTATTAAATACTTCAACATAATTAAAGATAATACTTCAGTAATTGAGTGAGTGGCCATTGAGAAATGGGACTCAGGATAATTTGGAGGGTTGGCAAGTACACGTATAATCAAAATTATTTAACTGCCATTGCAAATCAGGTTTATTGTCAAAATGTACAGACTTTCAGCTGTTTGCAATGAACAAATCAAACAAAAGCAATTGAAATAGCTCAACACAACGAATGCTTCAAGTGGTTTCCCCAAGTTCAACACCAAATGCAACTGATAATGACTTCTCCAGTCTCAAGATTATTCAACCCCTTCATGGCAAGCATCTTTAGTACTTATTAGAGCACCCTTTTGCTGTTATAACCTGTTGCAAATGAAATGCAGACACCAGCTTCTGGCAGCATTCCTGAGGAATCTTGCTCCATTACTTATGAGCAATGGCCTCCAGTTAAGTAATATTCTTGGGTTTTAGTATGCGCCTTACTGTGCTTACTAAAATCTCAGTGCCTGTTGTCACCAAGTCTTGCTACAGGTCTTTTGCAGTCGCTTGAGGGTTTTTCAAAACCTGTCGTCTCAGAAATCTGGTTGCAGCCGTTGATGGCTTCCTTTTTCTGCCCCGTCCAGGCAGTGTAAATTTGATGCAGAAATTCTATAGGAGCATCTTATAATACAGTAAACAAGTATGAAAGGTGCCACCTGAATAAAAAACAAATGAGAGAATCAAAGAATGAATGAGATTATGGATGAGCTTAAGGCCAAAAAAAATAACCATCTTCTTCAGTAACCACCTGTCCCTTAAATTTGAATTTGTAAACTATGCTCCCCACGGTGATTAACATTTTGATTGGCCATATTATATATATACATATTATATAAGTCTACCTACGTAATGCTACAAAATATCCATTATGTACGGTTACCCATGTCTTGCCATGAGAATGTGTTGCCAGTTCAGGTATTTCATGTGTTCCAGCTTAAGCACATCTGGTGCAACTAATGAACTCCTTAATTAGTTGCATCAGGTCTGCTGGAGACAACACCTGTTTTGCATATTTGTGCTGTTGTGAGTGATTCTATTCAGGGGGTTGAATAGTTTTGATACTGGAAAAGTCATAATGACGTGCATTTTCAGTTGGATTTGAGAAAACCACTTAATGCATTAGATGGGTTGAGCTATTTCAATTGATTTTGTTTGATTTCTTCACTGCAAACAGCTGAAAGTGTGTATATTTTGACAATAAACCCGATTTGCAAAGGAGATGGAATCATTTTGATTGCAACTGTAGCTCCATCTATAAACATTAACATTGTATGAAAAGTAAATGATGGAAAAAACCCATTGTTCAAAGAATGTGGAGGATCATTTTGTCCAGAAAACCAACAAAGCCAGCCGAGAAATATAATAGAGGTAACGAATTCTTAGCTGAGCAATTTAGTTTTTATTAATGGGACTGATACGACTACTATGGAAATTCATCTTCTGACACCTTGGCAGCTAAATTAGACTATTGATCAATGGTACTCTTTGGCAAATAAGAGCTGGGTTAAATAGACACAAACTTTCTAATACCAACGTTATCTGCTAGATTAGCAACTGTTGGCATTGCTAACAAGCACAAGGTTATTATTAGCATAAAGGTTTGAGCTTTTATCTTTATACTTTTTATATTATTTGAAAAGCTATTCTACAGTAAACTCATAAGGACTCTAATAACTGAACTAAATTCATCCATAAACAGTGTGGTGTTGAGTCCTGATTCAAAAGTGTTTGAGGTTTAAGCTACTTTTAAGATCGACAGGGAGTCTGTTCCAGAGATGCGCAGCATGGGTTGCTTCACTAACTTTAGCCCTGGCACTCACCAACTTTAGCCCTGGCACTCACCAACTTTAGCCCTGGCACTCACCAACTTAAACCCTGGCACTCACCAACTTTAGCCCTGGCACTCACCAACTTTAGCCCTGGCACTCACTAACTTTAGCCCTGGCACTCACCAACTTTAGCCCTGGCACTCACCATCTTTTGCCCTGGCACTCACCAACTTTAGCCCTGGCACACACCAACTTTAGCCCTGGCACTAGCCAACTTTAGCCCTGGCACTCACCAACTTTAGCTCTGGCACTAGCCAACTTTAGCTCTGGCACTCACCAACTTTAGCCCTGGCACTCACCAACTTTAGCCCTGGCACTCACCAACTTTAGCTCTGGCACTCACCAATTTTAGCCCCAAGCAACGTTACCTTATATGAATTTTTTTGGTTGACAGGACTTTAGTGACTTTAGAATCAGGGGGATGTGGTCTGACTTTTGGTCCCTGTAAGAACTCTAGCAGCTGCTTTTTGAGGGGTAGTCTTTTTGGGGGGGTGGTCTCTGTCAAAAGACCATTGGCGTTGTCAATCCTGCTAGACATATAAGTTTTTATGTGGCTATTTAGACAAAAATCAGAGAGAACTATAAAGCCAAGTGGGCCGCCACAGTTCATAAGGGTCTAATTTAATATTTGGGAAGCTTAATTTAGCTTAATAGTTAACATTTAAATTGTACAGATGAAGGCATCCATTTTGGTTGGTTATTACATAACGCACCATATTATTACATTTTCATAACAAATAAAAATCCCACATTTTGTAATAATTGATTACTTAATACGGGGAAATGCATTACATATTTCGTTCAAGCTGTTTATTACAGATTATTACATAACGCGCTGTGATTACATAATGTGTTGTTACAGGTGACAAGTGGCAGTTAGGAAGCAGAGAGGGACTAACCTTGGCCCATCTGGCCATAGGATCTAAAAGTAGAACACGACACTGTCACAGTCAAACCAGTTCTATCCATCACAACCTAACAAAAGTCTCAAACTGCTGGCAGCAAATGCAGTTGACAAGAATAAGAGAGCCAACTGTCTCCTGTGACAAATATAAAGAGGCTGAAGCCACAAATCTTGCCTGCATCTAAATGAGCAACTATTCTCAAAATAGTGCAGACCTTTCAGGATGACCCCCCCCCATCCAACGAAGACTAAGTTGCTGTAAAGACACCCCCCCCTTAGCTCTTTATTTACAGAATCAAGTGAGCTTGTCCGAATGTGTGTTAAAACCTGTGGAGAATTCTTAGCTCATTAAAAATAGTTCAGCTTGATGTCAATCCTCAAATTGAGGCTATTCCTAATCCACTACAGCGGTTAGAAATCAGATTTTCCTCTTAAGATGTCACGCTCATAGATAGGCTTTTTGATATTGTCTCTGTTTGCTTTTGGGAAAAAGTATAAAAATCTATTTCGTAAGGGAGATGGTTAGCTTTCTTGTATCATCTATAACATTATTATTCGGCTTGCCTGCATTGCATATCAGTGTTGGCATACAAACAAAGTTATTGGTTGGGGAGAATTCATTAAAATGTTTTTTATATATATATGTATATCTTCCTTTGCAAAAATATTTTATTTTATACTAAAGATTCCTCACACAAATACCAAAAATAAACTAAGCAACAGACATCATTGTTATTCTAAAGCAGACCTTTTTTCCATGATGGCCGACCATGTTATCTCTCTGATTTCCATGACTGCTCTTCCTGATTAAAGAAGCATAAAGAGTTGCCATTTACCTCAGCGCTCAGGGAAATGAATCAAAACATCCCAGTGGACAACACCTTTAAAACCTCTCCAGAATAACGACACACTGCTGATAACGTTCAGAGAGACAGAGGCTGTGTCTGTCTCTCTGAACGTTTTTGCATTTAACACTTTCTCAGTGTCAAAATCCGTTCACACCTGCCAGAGTTTAATGTGAATGTGTTAGATGAAAAGCATTGTTTACATTCTTCACAGTGTCCCTTGCCTTCTGAGCAAATATTGCAGTTACCACTAATTCTGTTTATTACAGCATCATTCTGTTATTAAAACCTGATTAGCATACAGTACGAAATCAACATTTCTTGGATGGACAACAATTTCATGCATATTATAATCAATGACATAATCGAAATTTAGCAACACTGGCTAGTTACTTCATTTACAGGGTTATTTTGATTTTTGAATTAACACATTTTTCTGTGAACCTTATGAGATGAAACCTTGTGTACAGCATCCCCTTTTTAGCTGAAGTTGGATAATATGCAGCAGAAAAAACAGTTGTACGTATCTTGAATATAGTCTCAAACCTGCATGAGCAATGTTATTACACTTTTTGTGTTAGTCGAAATCCCTAAACTCATTTTAACCACTTCAAGTAAGATCTAATTCTGGTGAAGCATGAAATATCCACTAGACTACAGTAAATTCTAACTACTGGCAACAAGATTGTCTGTGTAGTCATATTGAGGTAGGCGAACCTTGAAATGACCTTACGTTTACGTACATTTGAAACGATATAAAGTAATTTACAGATTTAATGTATTCATCCTAATTTTAACATCCCAATGTCCCCGGGACATTTGTTGACATTTTTCCATGGAACCCTTTTGGGTGACTGACTGGAATGACGGAAATAAATGTGGAGTAACTCTGAGTGGGAATAGATAAAACAGTGAAAAGACAACAGTTGAACAACAGAATGGAGAAAATATTACTTCAATGGAAAACTATCAACATAACACAGTCATTCTCTCTGCAATAGGAAATCATTTTATTTGCCAAGTACATTTACACATATCCAAGAATATCGCTGCCAGCAATAGACAGATAGTGTATAGACACAGCCATAGACATACAACATATTTCAAAATAACTACAGTGAACAAAGGTGTAGGAACGGGGGGACGGGGGGCATGTCCCCCCCAATGTTACAGACAAGCAATGTGGTCCCTCCCAATAATAAGAACAATTTGTGAAAAATACATGGTGTTTCCCCCCAATATCGAACTTGTTCCTATGCCCTTGACAGTGAACAAAACACATAGGCGTTTGTTTTGTCTTTTAGTACAGAGTTTGAATATTTAATTAACAATGCTTCCCTGATGAATACAATTTTTGTATTCAGGGTTGCAAAAGCAGAATAGCTCAGTCATTGCTGGATGGTATGAAGCCAAATGCAAGAGGTAAGAAGCTGCACAGATTGTAGTTGGTTTTGCTCTTGAGTGCCCTGAACCGTCTGCCAGAGGGAAGGCTTTGAAACACGGGGCAGTGATCTTACCTGCATACACCCTCACCATGGAGACGAGCAAGACCTTGAAGGAGTGCAGGCTACTAATGGCCGTACCTGCAGACTGGGAAATTCACTCTAGCTTGGAGTGGGCATTAGCAGCCTGAAACCAGACTGTGACGGAAGAGGCGAGGGTGGACTCTATGATTAAAACAGAAAACTGAACTAGTATTGACTTTAAGTGTCTGCAAATGCTGCATTTAGCATATCTTCAGATGAGAATTCTTAGTCAGAGCAGTTATGTTTAGCTACCTTTACACAGAACTTATCCCAGATGCATATGAATGACTCAGCCGCACTGATGTCTGAGCCCTCAGTCTCATAGGGGGAGATATTGGGGGACGTTTCCTGAAGTCGACCCCTTCGCGGAGTAGAGATTTCTCCTTAGAGTGTTCACACTATGCCCCTCAGTCAACCGTGTCTTCTCAATCCTCAGTGTGACAAAATGCTGGATGGTTTTCCTTGTCAGTGTAATAATGAATGGTGATATTGTCATCTTTAAAAATGTCCGTTAAGTCTAGGCAGTTACATGCTTACTGGTCCACGTCCCTGGTTTCAATCACGTTTTATCTTCAGTTTCAGTTTGTAAGAGACTCGCACCATCACATGATCAAAGTTCCCAACAGGGACAAGTGGCTACTGTAGTAGCTAATGTAGTGGCATGTTCATGTAGTGGTGTTGTTTATCTTTTCTCTTGTAGGGTAGTTCTAAGGCTGGGCGATATGGCCAAAAAATTATATCACGATATAAAATAGATATTTATGTTATCGTGATATGTCGATATGGGATATTCTTCTCTATATTATTTTCAAAAACTCGATAATGATAAATATTGAATTATTGCCCAGCCCTAGGTAGTTCCAAAGCTGTTTGCACCTGACCAGCCTGTGGGACACACTTCAGACTTTTCCTATCCAAATCTGTGTTGTGATTAGCCATCTACTGTCTAAGTGTGTGCTAGGTTGGATGTACACAACAGCAACGACAACAGAAGCATACTCCACTCATAAATATAGAAGGTGTAGACAAGTCCAACTCTCTATACAACAAATAACTGACTAGAAGGTTTGCGTGAATAGGTTTTGCACAATATGCGATACACTATATTACCTCAGAACTTGCATTGAATAGCGAGCGCGATCTGAAAATATGTGTCATGTTTTTTTGTATGTCATAAAACCTTCAGAATACTGATGGCATTAACGGTTATTTTGTGTGTAATCGCAGTTGTCCTGGTTTGATTGAGCCACTGAATGTATTTCAGTGAGGTTCCGACTGTATCATCATATACAGTGTATTTATTCATGTTCAAGGGCTCAACATTTGTTCAGATTTTTTTCATTTGGCTAGTTTTGTAGTATATAGTACACCAAGGAACTGAACAACATTGGGGCATGATGACATTTTATTTAACAGAAATACTGGTTTTAAAATGTTTGTTATCTTATTACTTTCTAGATTACAGCCCTGATGGAAATGCACAAGAACGCTAGCACTTAATGTGGTATTCTATAGACAGAAGCCAATGTAAATTCAAATTAAATCATTCTAGATTGTGTAAAACAGATGTATTTCTATGACAAGAAAATATATCAACGCTATTGTTCATTATTATATAATTTGGTGATTCATGTAATAAATTCCGTTATCTAGCAGGTAGAAATAATATGTGAATGATTTTCAGGTCTCCAGGACCATCGTTCCCTACCTGTGTTACGACAGCATGAACATAACAAAAAACTTTATGTTACACCATTGCTTGTTTTATCTGAACTCACAAATGTGTGCCAGTGTGGGACTCAAGAGACAGATCGATAGACAGAGCAATAGAGAAAGAGAGAGAGAATATTTAGTGTGTCTAATGGGTGTGAAGATGATTGTCTTTTATCAGGAAGGAGAGCAGAGCTTCTGATAGCAACAAAAAGGACCAATTCCAGAGTGAGGCAGCCTTTCTTATCCTTGTAAAATAAACATGAAATAAAATCTCTGCCATCCTATTTAACAAATATTTCCTTTTGAGTAATCTTACAAAATGTGTAGTGCATTGTAGGTGCTTTGTTTTATGTTTGGCACTGAAAGAAGATATAGTTGTTAGCTGATTATTGGAATTAAACCAGAAAAGGTCATTATAACTCTGTATAGTTACTGTAAATCGGGGGAAAACATATTGAGGAGAATGATTTATATGATATATTAAATGAACAAATATATTTTATGTCTTCTCAAGCACAACAGGATTTTTGCTAATTTGTTTATCAAATAGCAAGCATTAACCTGAGCTTTATACAAATATTGTAGCCTACTTCATAATTGCCTGTACATCCTTTAGTCGTGGTCCTACAGAACAAAGCCCCAACATTCCACAGTTATTAGAAAACTCCTTTATAACACTGAGAAAACATGTTCACGTGTGAAAATCTGAAAGCTTTATTTGAAACATATCATTACCACATAACCAACCAGATGTCAGATAAGACGCTGAATTAGATAGGTGCTAGCCTGAAACCACAAGGCAAGTATTAAAAACTCCTAAACATAAACTACTGACATAAAACTGACAGCTCTTTGGCATGGTGGGAATATTGACTAGACTGCAATTGGATAAATTGTAATCAACTACAGAGTAAGCAGTTCCTACTGTACTCAATTAACCAGAGATGAATCGAATAAAAAACTACAAAAATTATTTACTTATGTAGCTTGTAATGATAACATCGCATATGTCTGAGGACGTTTGGATCCAAACAAGTGCACTCGAATCAATATCTGATTAATACACGAGTACTCCATAACTTTACCTTGCAGTGTTACAGTCGTGTGGAATATAAAGTATGCCCGTTTTTTATGCTTTCACATACCAGAGCATATGGATAATGTGTCTATTTGTAGATGAACGATATAATAATACAATGTAACCTGTATTGACATAACTGTTGACGCACACTCACTGGATTGACAGTAAAGTGGTGAAGAGTGAACGGCTTGACAGGCCATTTCGATCAGGGTGTTTATCAACTGTAGCCTATTGCACAGTATGTTGTCCCTTTACAGTTTTTATATTTCCATAAATATGATAAATTGATCAATACAAAGTATACTGCATAAACAAGAGAGAATGGCTGTTACAGTAGCCTTACCTTGCTTGACTTCGCATCAATTGCAGAAAGCCTACTTTCCCGATAGCGGTTGTAGAGAACTGCAACGAGGCTGTGTGTCTTTGGGATCATCAGGCGGAATCGCTCCCTACAGCTGACGTTATCATACTACCTCAACAGAGCGAATAAAAATGGTACGTCGTCTTGCAGAATGTATTGAACTACAATATATGTGTGTGGGATCTCGACTTTCTATCTCCAACCGCGAGGGAGTTCAGTTAACATCAGTCGCGATGCACAATGCTATGCGCGTGACGTGAACGGGCAAAAGCGGCCAGGGCCGCCCTTCACAAACCGAACAGTAGGCTGATCTGCGCCACTCAGTAACGGCAAAAAAACATACATGTACGTCTATTTTTACATAATTAATGTGTAAAACAGCAGAAAGTAATAAGTCAAACAGCGGTAAGTATTTGAATTGGCTACGTACTTTACATTGGAAAAGCAGTGTATTTTAATTTACGTTTGTATGTGAAAATAGATACTGGTCCAACCCAAATCGATCCCCTAACCCAATCTGTGGAAATTAGAGTGGGTTGGATTGGTTTAATGTATATGGTCAATGTAGGTTTATTATGCTAGTATCGT
>JACXGM010012799.1:0-23711 GCA_016801145.1 Umbra pygmaea
GATCCAGCCCTAGTGGGACTGTTATTTTTTGACTTTCTGTTGTTTTCAGTGTTTGTTCACGGTGGTTTAGTTGTTTTGTTATTTCTTCCCCATGTATCATTTGTATTCTGCTCTGTTGTTTGTTCTGATTCCTTCCCCTAGTGTGGTGTTTGTCTCCCTCGTGTGCCTCTGTGGTGTATTAACCTGTGATCCCTTGATTAAATCAGTAGATGTCTGTTTTTGTGCCCAGGTGTCTGTCATTGTCCTCATTAGTTTTAGTATTTAGTTGGTGTGTTTGTAACCCTCCCTGGTTCGTTCTTTGTTTCCCTGTCACGTTCCTGGTAGTGAGTATTTCCTGTTCTGTGTTCCTGAGATATCCTGATACCTGTTCCGAGTTTCCAGTGCTGTCTATAGATTTATTTGTTAGTTACGTTTTTGCCCATCGTGGCTGTTTTGTTTATCAGTCTATTATTACTAAGTACCTTTTTTGTTCATCTACCATCCTTCGCGTCTGTCTCATCGCTCCTCCGCCCTTTAGTCCTCCCGATCGTGACAATCAGGCAAGGCTGAAATTGTTATTCACGTTGGCATCAATGATGTTCAGATGAAACAGTCAGAGGTTACTAAGCAAAAAATAGCTTCAGCTTTTAAATTAGCTGGAAATATGTGTTGGCATTGAATGATTGTCTCTGGCCCACTCCCAGTCAGGAGTAGTGATGAGATGTACAGCAGACTCATGCAACTCAATCGCTATCTACTGCCCGTCACAGGAGATAGAATTTGTAGGTAACTGGCTCTTTATTTGGGACACGCGTAACCCCTGTTGAAGGGTGACAGACTCCATCCGAGCTGGAGTGGTGGTCTTCTTTTTATCTAGTAACATAGACAGGATCATAACTCCAATATCCTCACCATGAAATAGAATGCAGGTTAGGCTGCCGGCAATTAGCCAGCCTGCTAGCCTAGTCGAGTTCACTGCTAGCATACCTAATGAAGTGAGTTCAGTTTTCCCCACCATTTCTTTACATTTAGTATCACAGTTAATTCAATCCAACCAGGGACTTTTAAGAGTCACACTTTAAATTCTCTGATGAACCAAAGGTTCTTGGTTGCACTTCCTGACTCAATCTACCATACAAATGATGTCAGTGTGAAAGTCAGAGAACCCATAGACAGGCTTGAACGCATTACTATCATGACGTAGACTGTCGTACAATGCAACGACTTAGCCCACTGGGCCATGCAGATCCCCTAAATTTGCAAAGTTAACTAAAAAGCAGAACTCCGTAAGTTGGCCTACATTTTGCCGTTTATGAATTCATTAGCTTTTGTGATGCAAAGATTATTATCATTACAAAAATGTTTTATAGAATCCTCCTTTAAAAAGCATATTTCTTCTAAACTGAGATTGCACAGAACAGTCAGGACATTGGAATAGGAAGGATGTGTTTTTAATCCTGTATCCCTTGAATTTTTCACTAAAATAGAAAAGACCTCAATGCCTTCCAGCTGTTAACTGGACTCTATTCCAACTAAAGTACTAAAGGGGATACTCCTTGTGCTTGGCCTGCATTTGCCAAAAATTATAACTTGCTCCCTAGCTTCTGGGTGTACCAAAATCCCTAAACATGGCTGTGGTAAAATGTATCTACACGTATGTTATGTTCATAAGATGCAAGCCTCCTTACTGTTCCTAGAATTTGTAAACAAACAGCTGCAGGAAGGGCTTTCTCATGTAGAACTCTTATTTTGTGGAATGATGTGCCAACCCATGTGAAAGATGCAGACTCAGTCTCAACATCAAGGATATGCTGAAGACTCATCTCTTCAGTAAGTTCTATTATATAGTTTAGACTGGCCCAGGGGGCTAAAAGTGTACGACGGCACTGTTGATGAACAACCCCCATTCTGGCTTACCTGGAAGGCTCCCCTCTCTCCACTGGGATATCCTCGCTCCAGTGCCACTCAGGGGCCGAGTCACTGGCCTGCTCATGTTGTCCCATGGTACCCCACACTTGTGGGATGTTAGTACACTGTGTGGACTATACCCTCTTTCAAGGTAACTGCAGTCTGTTGGTGTCCCTTTGGTGGTGTGGCCTTGGCAACGTGGGTCTGAATCATGCCTGTTTGCTCCTGCCCAAGGTTTTCTTTGTGCAAGACCACATCTCCAGACCTCCGTGTCAGTCCCCAGATGTTATGCTGCAATAGTTTATGTGCAGAGGGACCAGGGTCATTCTGTCCTTCCTCAGTCCCCACTTTAGTTTCACTCATATGTCACGGGGGATGCGAGACAGTTTATATATTTCTTTTTGTGGTCAGAGTTGTATCTACGTACAAGACCTAAGGTATGCCCATTAGAATGATTCTGATGTCATGTTCATCCTAGGAGGACCCAAAACCTTGGAACATGCTTCAGGACCATGTGGCCTTATGACTCCTTCCTGTCCCCGTCCTGTTACCACTTCATTGTGCTGGTGCCCACATCACTGCTGTTGATGATCACCTTTCCAGGACCACCACATTGTGTTGATGCTACACAAAGATTTTGGTCACAGCCCACCTATTCCTATCTCCATTTATTGAACACAGATAAACAATGTGTCCTATATACAATGAGCTCTGTACCTTCAGATTTCCCACACGTTAAGAGGACTGGCCACCCCCTTCTAGGTTTCTTCCTAGGCTCCACCTACATGTGAGTTTTTCCTAGCAACTTGCATTACTTGTCTTTACTTGTTGTTGCTTGCTCTTGGGGGTTTTAGGTCAGTTATCTGTCAAAGCACTTTGTGACTGCTGTTGTAAAAAGGGCATTATAGCTAAAGTAAATTTGAGTAATTGATTTGATTGGGTACAAAACCATCTCTAAAGAGTTTGGACTCTACCAATCCACAGTCAGACAGATTGTGTACAAATGGAGGACAGTGAAGACCATTTTTTTCCATTGTCAGGTGTGGTTGACCAACAAAGACCACTCCAAGAGCAAGGCATATAAAAGTCTGCAGGGTCACATAGGAACCCAGAGTAACTTCTAAGCAACACGTCAATGTTCATGAGTCCACCTTCAGAACAACACAGAACAACAACGGTGTCCATGACAGGGTTGCAAGGAGAAAGCCACTCCTCTCCAAAAATAACATTCTGCCCATCTGCAGTTTATTCAAGATCCCTTTGACAAGCCAGAAGGCCAATGGAAAAAATTTTGTGGACAGATGAGACCAAAATATAACTTTTCAGTTTAAAGGAGATGCGTTGTAATTGGCAAAAGGAAAACACTGCATTCCAACATAAGAACGTTGTTGTGGCTTCTTTTAACTATAAAGAATTACACAGCAAAGCAGAGAAACAGGGAAAACTGTGTTACGTTATTTTTGCACCTCTCCCGTCCTTCCTCCTCTCTCCTCTTCTAGGGTGCCCCCTAGCACATTATGTGAACATAACATCTTCACCTTACAACTAAGAATACATTCTGTACCTTAGAACATTACTGTACTATATCCTCTGTAATTGAGAAAAGAAAAACACCACAATAACATTTCCACTCCATAATCCTTTTCTCTACATATTCACATGACAAAGTCTTTAACCCAACCAGGAGGTTTCCTAAACCTGATAGGCCTGGATAGGCTATCAGAGTTAGACAATTTACCAACCTCAGGCACTGCACAGCACTCTGTCAGAGTCTGTATCCATGATTCAATCTGTCACTGCAGATAGGCACAAGGAATTCCAAATCCATCCATCATCCATCAGGTAAGTATTTTGGCTTCTCTTTATCATCAGAGTCCTTTGGTTGGGGAACTTCAGTTCACCTTTCTTCACTTTCTAGGCTTTCTAGTCCTTACTTGGTCACCAGCCTGTGAGTATCAGTATTTTCCTTCATTGTATTTTTTTTTCATGTTCAGCCATGGGAGGTACAGGCATGTTCATTACCTATAACTTTGTCCTCATTCCTCGGCCGTGGAGCAGTTCTGAAGGGGACATCCCAGTGGTTCTGTGCGGTGTTCCTCTGTAGTCCATCAAAAATGTTCTCAAGAACTGTTTCCAGACCTTCCCTTGGATCGATGCCGTTTGCGGACAATCCTTTAGGACCTTGTTAGATCTTTAGTAGATTGAAGACCTGTAATGTATAATTTTTCTCCTGTTGAGAAAATCTGCATAATCAGCTGATACGAATTGAGGTGCATTATCGCTGACCAGTTCCTTAGGGTTCCCTTCATGAGAGAACACAGCAGTCAACACGGGACATAAACGCTACTTCAGACCACTTTCTGTAATAATCCACCAACATTATGGCAATTCTACAGTCTGCAGGTGCAACATGGACCCACAATGTCTACTGAGACCTTCTCCCAGGCACAGAGCAAAGTGGGGAATTATGTGTAATAGCCGATTTATCGTTTTGTCTGCAAGTGGTACAGTTCTGTATCAAAGTCTAATTTTGTCTGTCCATCTTGGGCCACCAGTACAGTCTTCTGAGGCGTTGTTTTGTATGCACAATGCCTTGGTGGGGTTCATGAGCAATATCAATTATTTTTTTCTGCAATGGCACAGGCACCATCAGCTGATGAGTCTACAGTCATCCACAACTGCAAGCTCATGTCGAATCAGGTAGAACGGTTGCACGTCAGCGTCAAGTGCTTTCTTTCTCAAGGGCCAGCCCCTTTATATCTGTGCGCAAAGCTTTGTGAGCCTAGGGCAGCCACTGCATGCAGCCTGGAAGTCTTTATCTGAAATATCACTTAGGTCATTTAAAATCGTCACAACAGATTCCACGTACTGTGTGTCCTGTGTCTGTTTCAGGGAGTGAAAGTCTAGATAGACAGTCAGTGACATACTTCAAGGACCCTGTTCTGTTTTGAACATCATAGTCAAACTCCATCAAGCGGGCAGACCATCTGGCTATCCGTAAACCAGCACGGTTGTTACCTTTAGTAGTAAGGAGTGTTGTCAGCGCCTGATGGTCTGTGTGCAGTAGGAATTTCCTTCCCCAATAGCCATATACACCACTTCTCAACAGCCCAGACACAAGCAAGTGCGTCCTTCTCAACAATTGAATATTTCCTCTCAGCATCCGTTAGACTACGTGACGCAAAAGTGACTGTCTGCTCTTCGCCACTTTTATCTACTTGAGCCGGGCCCGCTCCCAGTCCATAATCTGATGTGTCTGTGGAGACTATGGTATACCTTTCCAGTTCAAACAGCTAAAGTGTCCCTTTCCTCTTTGCATTTTGTTGATGGTCCTTTGGTTTGTTGGGTTGTAGCATAGACTGTTGCAGTGTCTTGTAGTAGCTATCCTCCTTTGATTTGTAGCTGGAGAGCCGTCACAAGATCCATACCCAGTATAGGTGTCCCTGTTTTCACTATGTAAAAATCTGTGGAGGCCCTTCTGTCACAGTAAGAAATGTAATGTCTAAGACAATCCAGCACATTTAACTTCTCACTAGAATATGTAACAAGCTGTGCCATAGGTTCACTAAGCTTACTTTCACTGAAATATTCACTGTAAACACTCTCTGGCAGTATAGAAACACCTGACCCTGTATCAACTAGCAACTGCAAATTACAGGTCTGTGTCGTAGGTACAGTTATAGTAGCACTACACATTAGCTTAGCAATATTAGCGTTTGAACAGTTTCGCACCATTAATACAGTCACTTCAGGCACAGTCACTATATTCACAGACTTGTATGAGGATTTACAAACTCTAGAAATATTGCCTACTTTACCACATCCCTTACCAAAAAAAGTATACTTCAAGTTCATTTTATTAAGTAAACTTAATTAAAGTTCAAGTATATTTTCCAAGTATACTTTACATAGTAAGTATACTAATATCAATGCACTAGTGGTATACTTATAAGTGTACTACTTTAATACTTCTTGGGACTAAATTTGGCCCACTTTTTAGTATATAAAAGTATACTATTATGTATACTTTAAGTGTAAAAATAGTAAAGTTTGAGTACACAAACAGTTTATATTTAACTTTGATTTTATACTGCAACTATACTACTAGTGAACTTATAGATATATACTGCAAGTATACATGTAAGCTTTTCTACAGTGTACTTAACATCAAGGCAAGGCAAGGCAAGTTTATTTACATAGCACATTTCATACACAATGGCAATTCAAGGTGCTTTACATAAAAAGGAACGCATAACAATTTAAAACAGATTAAAGATAAAAATTAAAGCAATTTAAAATAAAAATGAAAAAAAATTAGAAAATAGTAGAGTTTAAGAAATAAAAGAGACTGAATGAACCATAAAAAATATAGTGCAATCAGTTCGGACTTAGCACAGTGTTCATTCAGTAAATGCGTATAGCTAAACAGATGTGTTTTGAGTCTGGATTTAAAAGTGACTAATGTCGGAGAACATCTGATCTCCTCTGGGAGCTGGTTCCAGCTGCGGCTAATAGTAGCTATACGCAGATTCTCCGCGTTTTGAGTGAATCCTTGGTATATCTCTAGCTGATGTCCTGATGATCTGAGTTGGGTTTATATTAAATGAGCATATCTGCAATGTATTTAGGTCCTAGGCCATTAGGTGATTTATATAACAGTAATAATACTTTAAAGTCTATCCCATGTGACTGGGAGCCAGTGACCTGAGGACTGGTGTGATATGCTCGTATTTCCTGGTTCTGCTTAGAATCCTGACCGCAGAATTCTGTATGAGCTGTAGCTGTCTTATGGTCTTTTTGGGAAGACCAGCGAGGAGGCCATTACAATAATCTACCCTGCTGGTGATGAAAGCATGAACAAGTTTCTCTAAGTCTTGTCTGGAAAAAAATAATCTAATTCTTGAGTTATTTTTAAGATGATAATATGCTGATTTAGTTATTGCTTTAAAAAAGCTAAGGTCTGACTCCAGAATCATAAGATTCCGGACTTGATCTTTAGTGGTTTCACCCCTAACATCAAGGTATGCGTTCACCTTGAGAAGTTCATCTTTGTTTCCAAATGCAATGACTTCAGTTTTCTCTTTGTTTAACTGAAGAAAGTTTTGGCACATCCAATTAATTAATTTCATCAATGCATTGGCATAGGGAGTCAATGGGGCTGTAGTCGTTAGGTGATTGGGCTAAGTAGATCATACTTATAGTTTACTGGTTATATATTATTGTTGCATTTTAAAGTATACTACTAGGATTCTTTTTAGGTATTAGTGTTTATACTTGAAATACCTTTAAATGTACTTTAGATAGAGTTGACATTAATTTGCATACACTGGACTAAACATATAAATACTCACAAGACTATATTCTCCGGATTGAAAATAACTGTTTCTTTATTAATCAAAAATTTCAAAAATATATTGTTTTAGAGTAAGCACAAGCCAATTATTCTTAAACATTCTGTATAAAGAAAGAATACTTTTCTTTAATATAAAACCAAATATATAATATATATATTGAAGAAAAGTATTCTTTCCTTTATACAGAACCTTTACGTATACTTGGCTTATACTGACAAGTATACAGAAAAGTCTAAGTATATTTGGCCTATACTTGTACTTAAGTAAAGTTTTAAGTACAAGTATAGGCCAAATATACTTAGACTTTTCTGTATACTTGTCAGTATAAGCCAAGTATACTTAAGTATAATTTTGTTAAGTATATCTCTGATGAGTGTATAAAAAGTAGACTGAAAGCATACTTAGTTTAAAATAAATATTCTAATAGTACACTTGAATAAACTTATTTTTCGTAAGGGATGTTTTGCATTTACATGGCAGGGCATGACTTATCATTTGCTAGATGACTGGCTGAACCACAATGATATCAGGTTTGAGTTGTGTTTCCTTGCTTTTCCTCATTTGGTTCCTTTTTGTGTTTTTGCTGACCTGCTAATTTTTTACATGAATAGTAGCTACACACTTAGCCTCAACTACTACAATTATTCTAGCATAAACTATAGCATCTTCAGTCTGCCTAGCTATTTCCAATGTCCTCTCCAAAGTCTGTTTAACCTCCATTAACAGTCTTACACGTATACGAGGCAGATTTTTTCCCCCACAATCTGATTGCGCAGCATGTCACTCTCCATTTCACCAAACTTACATTTTTCACGAGCTTGCGTAGCACTGCTACATAGTGGTCGGTCGACTCACCCACAGCTTGAGCTCGTTGTCTGAAGCGGTACCTCTCAGCAACAATGTTCACTTTTGGAGCTAAAAACGTTCTTAATGCTAGCACAGTTCCATATTACTGTATGTATCAGCAGTCAGTGACAAGGTGCTCTACATTCAAGTTCCTTCTGCTCCCAAACAATGAATTAGCAGGGCTCTTTTCCTCTTGGCTGAGAAATAATTTCGCCCGATAGCAAGCAGTTAGTTGTCGAACAACTTCTTCCACTCATCAAATGTGATCCTCGGTTCTATCGGGCAATCCAGAAAAATGGCAGGAGGTTTAGAGTGAAAGCAGAGCCATCTCTTTTATAACTAATGCACTGTTAACATTGTCGCCAATTTGTTGTGGCTTCTTTTAACTACAAAGTATTACACACCGAAGCAGGGGAACAGGAAAAACTGTCTTACTTTATCTTTGCACTTCTCTACTCCCCTTCCTCCTCTCTCCTCTTCTAGAGTGCCCCCTAGCACATTATGTGAACATAACAAATGTTATTCCATCTGTTAAACATGGTGGTAGTATCATGGTTTGGGCCTGTTTTGCTGTGTATGGGCCAGGACGGTTTGCAATTATGAATGGAACAATGAATTCTGAATCATACTCACAAATTCTAAAGGAAAATAACAGGACATCAGTCTGTGAACTGAATCTCAAGAGAAAGTGGGTCTTGTAGCAACACAATGACCCTGAGCACACACATCACTCTACCAAAGATTAAACAATAAGTAATCATTTTGCAATGGCCATGTCTCCTGACCGTAATCTTATCAAAATGTTGTGGAAGGACCTGAAGTGAGCAGTTCATTTGAGGAAACCCACCAACATCAGAGTTGAAGCTGTTCTGTACAGAGACATGGGCTAACAGTTCCTCCAAGCTGATGGGCAGTACTGAAAAACAGTAACCAGAAACATTTAGTTGCAGTTATAGCTAGACAAGTGGTTCACACCATATACTGAAAGCAAAGGCTGACATACAGTATGTTTGCCACTCACAGATATGTAATAATGGATTGCTTTCCTCAATTGATGAATTACCAACTATAATATTTCTGTTTCATTTGTTGGAAATGGGTTTCTTTATCGTCTTTTAGGACAATCTTCTGATTATGTTTTAGGTCATATTTATGCAGAAATATATAAAATCCTAAAGGATTCCCAAACTGTTGAGCACAACTGACATCAATTCATCTTCTGCCACTTATACAGCAGCATCTTTACTACAGCCAAATAAACCATCTTATAATTCAGCCAATCTCATCTAACACACCAACATATCTACCTCAATCACTTATCATCTAAAATCTATTTAAATCAGTTCATGTGATATAGGATTCCATCTACAAAATAATCCAACTCCTCAAATACGTCAACCCTGCCGAGTATCATTACCAACTGGAAAATTTTCACTTCATAAGCAAATCACTGTTAGTTTACACTTTTTTGTATCCAAGCACATGACAAACATAAATTGTGATTAGGCCATTACATTCAGATTAGCAAACCATTACATTATTAGAGAAATCAAACCACCTATCTAATACAGCATACAGTACTACCATGAATAGATCTAAACATGCTGATGCTTTCCGGGGTGCTGAATGGTATTGTGCGCAGAATGGAGACAAACGCGAGGAAGTAAAGAGTGTTTATTCCAGAAAACACTTATATTAAAGGAAAACTGCCACGAGGGGCAAAACAGAGCAAATAGTACTTTGTCTAATACACTAACAATCAACATACCCATGTACCTGACAGTGAGACAGTAGAAACAATTATTACAGCTCCCTAACTGTGACGCCCATCCCAGTAAGGGCTGGCTTACAGAGACTGAGATTGGACTCCATCATATTTTTCAGTGTTCTATGGGTATATTCTGTTTAGTATTAATTTTCCGTATCAGTGCATTGCATGTAGTTTTGTGTTTCTGTATACACTCACCTATAGGATTATTAGGAACACCATACTGATACTGTGTTTGACCCCCTTTTGCCTTCAGAACTGCCTTAATTCTACGTGGCATTGATTCAACAAGGTGCAGAAAGCATTCTTTAGAAATGTTGGCACATATTGATAGGGTAGCATCTTGCAGTTGATGGAGATTTATGGGATGCACATCAGGGCACGAAGCTCCCGTTCCACCACATCCCAAAGATGCTCTATTGGGTTGAGATCTGGTGACTGTGGGGGCCAGTTTAGTGCAGTGAACTCATTGTCATGTTCAAGAAACCAATTTGAAATGATTCAAGCTTTGTGACATGGTGCATTATCCTGCTGGAAGTAGCCGTCATAGGATGGGTACATGGTGGCCATAAAGGGATGGACATGGTCATAAACAATGCTCAGGTAGGCCGTGAAATTTAAACGATGCCCAATTGGCATCAACGGGCCTAAAGTGTGCCAAGAAAACATCCCCCACACTATTGCACCACCACCAGCCTGCACAGTGGTAACAAGGCATAATGGATCCATGTTCTCATTCTGTTTACGCCAAATTCTGACTCTACCATCTGAATGTCTCAACAGAAATCGAGACTCATCAGACCAGGCAACATATTTCCAGTCTTCAACTGTCCAATTTTGGTGTGCTCTTGCAAATTGTAGCCTCTTTTTCCTATTTGTAGTGAAGATGAGATGTACCCGGTGGGGTCTTTTGCTGTTGTAGCCCATCCGCCTCAAGGTTGTGCGTGTTGTGGCTTCACAAATGCTTTGCTGCATACCTCAGTTGTAACGAGTGGTTATTTCAGTCAAAGTTGCTCTTCCATCAGCTTGAAGCAGTCGGCCCATTCTCCTCTGACCTCTAGCATTAACAAGGCATTTTCGCCCACAGGAATGCCGCATACTGGATGTTTTTCCTTTTTCACACCATTCTTTGTAAACCCTAGAAATGGTTGTGCGTGAAAATACCAGTAACTGAGCAGATTGTGAAATATTCAGACCGGCCCGTCTGGCACCAACAACCATGCCACGCTCGAAATTGCTTAAATCACCTTTCTTTCCAATTCGGACATTCAGTTTGGGGTTCAGGAGATTGTCTTGACCAGGACCACACCCCTACATGCATTAAAGCTACTGCCATGTGATTGGTTGAGTAGATAATTGCATTAATGAGAAATTGACCGGGTGTTCCTAATAATCTTTTAGGTAAGTGTATATGTCCCTTTAAGTTCTTGCGACCCCTATCTCTAGCTTGGCAGTTGCCTAGCCTGACCCAGAGCCCCCTGCCCAGCCTGACCCAGGGCCCCCTACTACTACAGCACCACTACTGCAGGGGTCTGTCGGGCTGCCATCACTACCTCCAGCAGACATCCTAAGGTGGCTACCTGGCCAGCCCAGGCCTCCTGCGAAACCTCCGCCTGGGTGAGTGCATTGGGTGGGGTCTGGCTTTGGGTCCTTTGGGGGGGATTTCTGGCCCTAACGCCCTTCCCTGTGGTTTCCTGGCCGCCTCAGAGTGGCGGCCATTGGGGAGGGGTTCTGTGACGCCCAACCCAGTGAGGGCTGGCATACAGAGACTGAGACTGGACTTACATATTTCAGTGTTCTATGTGTATATTCTGTTTAGTATTAGTTTTCCGTATCAGTGCATTGCATGTAGTTTTGTGTTTATGTGTATATATCCCTTTAAGTTCTTGCAACACCTGTCTAGCTTGGCAGTTGCTAGGTTGGTTTAAGCTGTGTCCTGTAGTTCTAATGAGTATGATTACACGCTCAGCCGTGCTTTATTAGTCTGTTAGTTTGTTCATTATATAAAGGCTGACCAAGCTAGGGAAAGGTGTCGGTCATTGTTTAACGTTACGTGTATCTGTGTGAAGGCTGTTCATCCAGGGAGCTGAGCTTAATACTGGTATGTTGTGAAAAGAGTGATTTTATGTTTGAGTTATTTATGCGTACGATATATGCAGGTATGTTTGTCCGCATCCACGCAGCATTAGAGCATGTCTATTGAATATATTTATATGTACTTATTTGTTGTGCAATTCGCATTCCGAGTCACCTGCAACTACGGTCCTGTATACTCACTGGAATGTCTATTAAATTTCAATCATCTATCAACTCCACTATCTGCCTGCCTGTCGGTCTCCCTCCTTACTCCACACCCTACACTGTGACACTACACAGACAGAACTTAAATACTTAAATACCAAGTGCAGGCAGCTGGGTGATTAATTAAAACAAACCATTGGTGAACTGAAATCATGTGGTATGTAGTGGCGAGAACAGAATGGACAATAAAATGTAAATGCCATTTTGTGTTATTAAATGTTTTGCACATCTAAAGATTTGTTTATAGTCTGGAACAACTGTTATGTATGCTGTATTTTTCACAGTCTGGTATGTAGTGTACTGGTTGCAGTCGTGTTCAAAAGGTAAAAGAATAATAAAGCAAAAAACTGAACTGACCACTGATTCTTATCTAACGTTAGTAGTCAGGTTTGGGTTTTGTTTGTCATAACAGGGGCCCATTTCAGGAAGGAGGTTGAACCAACTCTGAGTCAAACCTTGATCTCTGAGTTGATTTACCCTGAGATGGGAAACTCTGAGTTCTTGGTTTCAGAACAGCTGATTTGAGTTGAGTCAATCAACTTGGAGTAGGTTGACTCAGAGTTAAGTGCGTGCACCACCACAATAAAAAGGTAGCATTAATGGAGCCATGATACTACGATTCACCATGGCAACAAGCAGCAAAAATCGGTCTGCATATTTTACCCCTCTGGAACTGGAAATACTCATGCAAGCCTACAGCGAGTATGAACCCATCATTCGCAAAAAGAGCAACACAGCTGCTGCAGCAAAAGAGAGAGAAATGGCGTGGGAAAAAAATTGCTGCTTGAGTCAACACATAAGTTTCAATAAAGTGTTTTCATTTCATATTTAAATTTACACAATAATTATAATACATAGTTTGTATTAATTCCCAGTGGGGAAATTACATTTTTTACATTCTGTTTGTAAGAACACTCTACACAAGGACTGAAATACACACCCATGCTCATAATTAATCACAAGTATAATATTACTGGTTAAAACTGGTGGAATGGTATTGAACCTATAATCTATTTCTTTTAGGTGCAATCCTAAATCTAAAAAACTGGTGAAAAACGCACATGGAAGCAGCTGAAAATTAAATATAAGAACATAGTCCAAACAGCTAAGACTTAGGTTTAATAGACTCATGGCTGTACCTCATTTTAATCACATTTCATATATGAGAGGAAACATCCATTGGCCATTTGAATGTACTGGAGCTTCATCCAAAACAAATTTTCGCATACATAAATATCCTGTCACCCATCATGTTTCATCAATTAAAAGGGCCCATTTAAATTATCATTTGACTTCTACTCAGCCAACAGAAAGAAGGCAGAGGCTTGCAAAACTGGTGGAAGACCAGCATCACCACCTCTGACAGAGGCAGATAAGCTGGCCCTGAGCCAGGACAAAGGAAGGCCAGTAGCTAAAGGAATCCCTGGAGGGAGCTCTTCCTCTGAAGTGCCTTATAAGATGTAATAGGCTTCATCTTCTTTTATTCCTATATATTTTATAGATATATTATTTTCCTGTCATGGGTTTGTCATTTGTCCCAACAGATTCTGATGGTGTTCTCTTTCTTGTGGACCCTTATGCCACAAGAGAACTCTGCATGCATTGGCTTTACTAATATGCTCTGCATCACATGTTGTAGAGAGAACTGCCGTTTGCAAAAAACGTAATGTGACACAAATAATCTGCTCAGATGTAAGAGCATGTCCACGGTGGGTGACATTAGTGATATGAGGATGGACAAGTTTATGTACATATCTGATGGACTGTGAAGAAAAACGATACCGCTCAAATAGGTAGTTATTGGTAAATGATAATAAATCTAGTCGGGTAAGTAATCTATTACTTTTCTACCCTGCAAAGTAATACAGCTTCTTCATCAACGGGATCGTTGGTGAAAGGACATGCCATGTTCGAGAATGAACCTTTAGTCTATGACGTTACCTGACAGAGTTAATGAACAGTCCTGTTTTATTCATGCAGATATCACACTGTGCTAATATACACCTGATACAGACTGAATGAATGAATGAATGAATGAATGAATGAATGAATGAATGAGGAAATTAAATAATGCGGTGTCAGAGGGATGTTGCTGAGAAGAATTTGAGGTTTGTTGAAGAAAACCCACTTCGGACAAGGTTAGGTTCACAGGCTCAGTTACCATAGTAACTGATTCTGAGGTTAAGTTACCTCTGTTTCTGAAAATGGAGTTACCCCTCTCTCCCAGGTTTGCTTAACCTCCCTTTCTGAAACAGAGTACCCAGGGTTTCCCTCATTTCAGTGTTTACAAATTCTCAAAAGTTCCTCTAGCCTTCCGCAAAACAAACTTTAGCCTTCCGCATCTTCTGGATAACCATCACTCAGTGCACCCTGGGAAATGAAGTTTAGCTCTTGATTCGAATGAACATGAATAAAGAAATCAGAGTAGTTCAGTTTTCACATATAAATTAGCTTACTGCTTTGCTAAACCTTTACTTACATTTTGAGCACAGCTCAGCCGTGTGTAAGGTGGTAGGGATATCCATGAATTTAGTATAAACTGGAAATGTGCAACGCACATTGGAACGGCTTAAGAGAGCAGTGGGTTCACTAATGAAAATAAAAAAATGGCTGATGTGCTGTTTAGACAGATCAAGTGCAGATTGAGCAGAAGTGTCTGGGTACGAGATTACTGCTTTACTAAACACAGACTTGGTCAACTCCATCCTATTGGATCTGCCACACACAGGTAGACTCTACTGTTTAACTAGACAGAGTGCCTTCAACCTCTTAAGGTGTGCAGTTATTCCATGGCAGCTCACAAGCAGGAGTGTGTTTATGCGCTTATAAAACGGTTGCCAACATTTTTTTTGTAAAAATTAATTTTGAAATTGGTATTTTTAGCAACAAATAAAATGGTAGCGAGGCGTGCAGTTATTGTCTAACTTTAACGTACCCTCCACCCCTTACAGGTGCCATGTTAAGTACACCACATAAAAAAGATCATTTAGATAATTTAAAACAAGGTATGAACACTTATGTACATTCAAATTTTATTTAAATAATATAGCAGACATTTTCCAGTCTGCTTTAGTGATGCACTTCTTTATGCAATTCTCATTTTTGGTTGATACAGAAACCCTGTCAACATCAGACAGCCTACTAGCTGTACTGTACTGACACTATGGCTAACGCAGTCAAGCCAACATCTGTGCAGTTTTGTATTACAATTTTTGTTCTTTAATTTATTTTTCTGGAGACATTTAAATACATCTATTATACAAGCCATGATGCATGTAATCTTGTTGACGCACAGGGTAGCAAATGTGACCCTAGGTGACTCACCTAATAATGACCCTAGGTGACTCACTTCTCACAAAGATACAAGGCAGTAGTTCCGGACCGGCTTTTGTATCTCCCAGCAGTACAACACGGTACAGAGTTCAATAATCCACACCATTCCCTAGTCAAGGTTACAGATATACACACCTAACTTAACCCTAACTAGCAGTACACGGCTGTTCGTAATATGTAATCAAACCGATCTCCTTAATAAGACTTCCCCTACACTTAACTCCAATTCCCAGCAACCCCTGCTAGGGAGAGGTGTGGTTGACCCCTAAGGGGAAATATACATATATAGAAACGGGGAGAAAACAAACACCATGCCTAGCACTGAATATAACCAGAAATAATACACAGACACAATAAATGGAACCCACTATAGAAAGAAATAAATGATGCAGAATGACAGAACATATACGAGTCTCAGATAATGGAGTCCATGTCTTGGTTCATGTGCACCCCTGCCATCTACTGGGCAAGGGTGACAGTGCAAGGTGACATTAAGTTACACATAATGTACAAAGATTCAGGTATACAGTTACACATAAAAACGGTATTCAGTTAGATAAAAAAATTACTGTAAATTCAGTGCAAATATGTTCTAAAATAGAGAGGTAGATTTTTGGAATGTAAAATGGCAAAACAATAGAAGTAACACTAGGATAGGTATTTGTGATGAACCTGACTGAAAATGGTAATGTGCAAATTATACAAAGACAGCTGTGCGGTTGCTTATGTGCAACATGCGTTAAGGCTTTGATGAGTACACTAGGGCATAAACGGGCATTAAGAGGGGGTAGGGTCAACATGTGCAGTGGTCAGTCAGTAGATTTGAAAGTAATGTCTTAGAAGTAGTGATGGGGACTCGAGTTTCAGGGATTTTTGTAAATTGTTCCAATCATTAGCAACAGAGAATTGGAAGGAGAGGCGGCCAAATTAGGTGTAGGCTTTTGTAGTGACTAGGGAGATATACATACTATTTTTAGGATAGAGTAGATAATTGAGTGAGAAACCTTCAATTGACCATCAACCTCTTTGGTCCTCCACTGGATCAAACATCAGCCAAGTAGGATACATGCTATGGAGTGGAGTTGCATAGGTTTCATAATAGCAATAGTTGGCTTCAGTTTCTTGTATTTCATTGTTTTGACTGGAATTATGTTGGACATAATAGTAGCAACATTTAAATTCAGGTTCAAAATAGTTTTGCATTAAAAAAAGTTTACATCTACATTAACAATAACACTAACAGTGTTAGAAGTGGATTCAGTTCTGAGCCATCTGCCCTATATATTTTCTGCCTTTATCTATACACTCACCTAAAGGATTATTAGGAACACCCGTTCAATATCTCATTAATGCAATTATCTACTCAACCAATCACATGGCAGTTGCTTCAATGCATTTAGGGGTGTGGTCCTGGTCAAGACAATCTTTTGAACTCCAAACTGAATGTCAGAATGTGAAAGAAAGGTGATCTAAGCAATTTTGAGCGTGGCATGGTTGTTGGTGCCAGATGGGCCAGTCTGAGTATTTCACAATCTGCTCAGTTACTGGGATTTTCACGCACAACCATTTCTAGGGTTTACAAAGAATGGTGTGAAAAGGGAAAAACATCCAGTATGCGGCAGTCCTGTGGGCGAAAATGCCTTGTTGATGCTAGAGGTCAGAGGAGAATGGGCTGACTGCTTCAAGCTGATAGAAGAGCAACTTTGACTGAAATAACCACTCGTGCAGCAAAGCATTTGTGAAGCCACAACATGCACAACCTTGAGGCGGATGGGCTACAACAGCAGAAGACCCCACCGGGTACCGCTCATCCCCAATACAAAAAGGAAAAAGAGGCTACAATTTGCAAGAGCTCACCAAAATTGGACAGTTGAAGACTGGAAAAATCGATTTCTGTTGAGACATTCAGATGGTAGAGTCAGAATTTGGCGTAAACAGAATGAGAACATGGATGCATCATGCCTTGTTACCACTGTGCAGGCTGGTGGTGGTGCTGTAATGGTGTGGGGGATGTGTTCTTGGCACACTTTAGGCCCCTTACTGCCAATTGGGCATTTTTTAAATGCCACGGCCTACCTGAGCATTGTGTCTGACCATGTCCATCCCTTTATGTCCTCCATGTACTTATCCTCTGACGGCTACTTCCAGCAGGATAATGTACCATGTCACAAAGCTCGAATCATTTCAAATTGGTTTCTTGAACATGACAATGAGTTCACTGTACTAAAATGGCCCCCACAGTCACCAGATCTTAACCCAAAAGAGCATCTTTGGGATGTGGTGGAACGGGAGCTTTGTGCCCTGGATGTGCATCCCACAAATCTCCATCAACTGCAAGATGCTATCCTGTCAATATGGGCCAACATTTCTAAAGAATGCTTTCAGCACCTTGTCATGTAGAATTAAGGCAGTTCTGAAGGCGAAAGGGGGTCAAACACAGTATTAGTATGGTGTTCCTAATAATCCTTTAGGTGAGTGTATATGTCAACCTGAGCCTGGCAAAGCCGAATCAGACATTAGTCAGTTAATCAGTTTATTTCCAGGGCATACTGAAGTACATAAACATCATATTCCTTATCTCTAACAGTATTTGTCTCTCCCAAAAATGTTTAGTGCTTGGTGAACACCTCACCAGTGCCACAGGCTGATTGCCTCCATGCCACGCCGCATTGAAGCAGTCATTTCTGCAAAAGGATTCCCGACCAAGTACTGAGTGCATAACTGAACATAATTATTTGAAGGTTGACTTTTTCTTTTTTTTGTATTACAAACACTTCTTTTATTGGTCAGATGAAATATGCTAATTCTTTGAGATTTTTGGGTTTTGGGTTTTCATGAGCTGTATGCCAAAATCCTCAGTATTAAAACAATAAATGACCTGAAATATTTCAGTTGGTGTGCAATAAATCTAAAATATATGAAAGTTTAATTTTTATCATTACATTATGGAAAATACTGAACTTTATCACAATATGCTAATTTCTTGAGAAGGACCTGTATATAGATCAGGACAAATGGTCAAGGAGGTCATGAAAGATGTTGTTCATAAAGGACTGGAAAAAAGCGGGGGCATTGGTAAATCCGCAAGGCATGACCAGGTAATTGTAATGCCTTCGAGGTGTGATAAATCCCGTTTTCCATTTGTCTCCTTTGCAATTCCGAATCAGATTATATACGCTGCGGAGATTGAGTATGGTGTATACCTGAGCCTTTCGTACTTCTTTCAAAGACACTCGGATGAAAGAAAGAAGAAAGCAGTTTTTCACTGTAATCTCATTTATGGCATGGTAATCAATGCATGGTTTTCAAGTCGCCATCTTTTTTGCCCACAAAAAATTTACCTGATGCCACAGGAGATGTGGAAGGGCAGATGAAGCCAAGTGTCAATGTTTCATCAAAATATTCAATCAGGACCGGGATGGGAGTGGTTTCTTCTGGTCAGAAATTAAAATGGTCGATGCAGATGAACATGTAAATGAATTGGTTAAGATCGGTGCGATCTCCCCGAAAGGCTAGTTCTGGTTGAAGTTCCCTGGAAAGCCCCCTTCGGTAAAGAGTTAGCAATGCTGACTCCACCTACTGCTACCAGCTAGAGTACGAAACTCCAATGCGTAATCCGCGGCAGACCAATCTCCCTGTGGGAGTTTGCATAATTGATCTCCCACGCTGCGCCCACTGACAGGATGATTGAACACCTCTTTGAAATGAATTTGAAGTGGTTCTTTGCTGTATCTGAATCAAAGTGATTGGCATGGTGTAGGAAATAAATAGAGCATTGTATTAAGTAGCCCTTACATTTGCCAGGGGAACCATCATATTTAGTTGGTACTACAGGGTTGCCAACTCTCAGGCATCTGGCGTGACACTCACGCTTTCAGCATCAATCTCACGCTCTCACACACAGGCAAGAAATGTCCCGCCAAAATCAAATTTTCTCCCCTTTCAATCCGTTAATTTTCTGTTGATGACTAGACCACAGCGTATTAATGACAGGAGAGGAGGCCCACAGCTGTAACATCTGCCTAAAATGTTCTCACTGCATGATTCTCTGATCGTTGATTTACTGAAAACCTGGACCTGATACGTCAGTTGCGTGTGAAAAGTTCAGAGAGTTAGGATCGGAGCATGGTTCAGAGTCGGAGCCCACTGATGCCAGGGTTGCCAACTCTCACGCATCTGGTGTGACTCTCACGCTTTCAGAATTTAAAAAATAAGCGTTTTCATTCTATTAGCAGTTTTTTTTAATAAATCAGGGTTTATACGAAGTAAACAAGGACTGACATTTCTAAAATTAGGGTTAGGGTTAACAAAAGTGTTCTCCGAACTTTTACAGTGTTTCACGCCTGCCAAACTCCGAAAGTTGCCAACCCTGGTACTACCACTGACAGATGGGCAGAAGGTTTGGAAATACCAGAAGCAGCAGGAGCAGTGGTGGCTTGAAGTAGGAGACAACTCCTCTATGTCATCTTGTTGCTTCAGGCGATGGTGTAACTCCACTGGATCCATACGTCGTTTACGAGGCGAGGAATTCTGTAATGATTCAGTCAGAGAGGAAGGTTGAAGGTTCCAGAAGTGGAGTAGTATATTTCCCACAAGGAGCGAGGCAAAACACAGTCACAAGGCAGGCAAAAAGTCAAAACCGGAGAATCCAAAAAAGAAAGTCAAGGTACCAAATCACAAGGCAAAGTCAAGTGGGAATAAGCAGCCGTCAAATACTAGAATAGTCTATACAAAGAAGGATCAGAAATTCAAACCTCAGTACATTGGCTAGGACAAACAATACCTCACTAAGGGCCAACAAAACAGAACTGAACTAAATAGGCATAATGGGAAACAGGTGAACAGAAATCACAGGTGAACCACATTATCACTAAACAGCCTGATCTCTTAGAAATCCGTGAAACTCCCACGGAGTATGACCATCAGAATCCGTGACAGTTCCACGGAATTGGCGAAAATTCCGTAAAACTGCCACGGATTAAAATCTGTGGCAGTTTCACGGAAAAGTCCGCGATTGGCGCACAGTGAGACCTTGCTGTTAACTCGATGTAAGCCTTTCCCAAACCCCTAACCTAACCTTAACCACTCAGAAACCTTGCTGTTAATTCGATTTAAGCCTTTCCCAAACCCCTAACCTAAACTTAACCACTCAGAAACCTTGATGTTAATTCGATTTAAGCCTTTCCCAAACCCCTAACCTAACCTTAACCACTCAGAAACCTTGCTGTTATCTCGATGTAACTTGTATTTAGGGAGTAAAAGATGATAAAAAGCACGTTTTGTCTGCATCGCGTTGGAATAGAAAACAGAATACATGTAAAGTGTCCGCTTGGATTCAAACTCGCAATCTTTGGTATGTTAGTCGCAAGTTTTTACGCTCACCCACCATGCCCAATCTACCAACCTGCAAAATCTACGCTTTTTACACTCTGCTACGTCATCATGCGATTCTGTGAAACTGCCACGGATCCTTAACTTCTAAATCCGTGGCAGTGTCACGGAATTTTCGGACATTCCGTGGAACTGCCACGGACTTTGAAGTTAAGTATCCGTGGTAGTATCACGGATTTCTAGAAGATCACGTTGCAGCCTCACTAAAACAAAAGAAGGATATGTTCAAAACCGATACTGAAAACATGGTTACAAAACAAATACTATAACAGTACAACCAAAATTAAGAAAACTAAGCAGCTAAGGAAACAAAAGCCATACTAAAACGCATGAGGAATACAAAACCCAAAGACAACCCCAGATGACACATCTTCATACATTTTAGTATGTAGTCATGTTATTTCCATGATGTTAGTTGTGTCACGACTCCTCCTACACCTCTTCCAATCTGGTGATCCTGCTCCCCCAGAATGCTGACAGCACTCAACAATCCATGTGATTTAATGAGACACCTGCTGCTAATTCCCTCATCAACACCACCTATAACTAGTCCCTGTTGTCCCTCTGGGGTTTGCTGGTTATTGTTTTGTTGAGAGTCGTTGTTGCCTGTTACCTACCTATTTCTGTTAGGCCCCGTCCACACAAACACGGGTATTTTTGAAACCTGAATTTTTTCTATGCGGTTATGCCTTTCGTCCACACGAAAACGCTGTATCAGGTCACTAAAACTGAGCTTTTTTAAAAACTCTGGCCAGGGTGAAGTTTTTTAGAAACTCCGGTTACAGTGGTGTCGTGTGGATGGTGAAAACTGAGATTTTGGCACCTGACGTCCGAGTGCGTGCTGTTATCTCTATTTAACATCATTGTGTGCCACTATCTCCATTGTTTACATGTGCAAAAATAATACAATTTAAAAGAATCTGTGCAATGGCGGACGTAGCCAAACTATTGCTGCTAATAACATTGCTGCTAGCAGGGCTTATATACCGATACATGCACATTTCTCGTATTATATATCTTCGAGAGTTTCATTGTCGGCGTCGCAATCAGCCTGCCCCACACCCCAGGGGTCGTCTTGCTCATCCATCTACAGCTCCTCGATTAGGGGGTACTGTCATGACTCCTCCTACACCTCTCACAATCCGGCGATCCAGCTCCACCCAAAATATTGACAGCACTCAAAAATCTTGATGATCTAAGGAGACACACCTGCTGCTGATGCCCTCATCAACACCACCTATATCTAATAAATTTTGTCTCTCTGGGTTTTGCTGGTTATTGTAGAAGTTGACACCATTTATTAAGGAAGTGCCTGACAAATAAAATGTAATTTGATTAATACAGCAACCCATCTATTACAACAACCACCCCCCTTGCGTTTTCCTCCCCACCTCATTGTTTATGTCCAATTCCTCCTGAAGCCTTGTGTCATCAGGAACACTTTACAGGTGCAGGACGGTTGCAGGTCGATCACCACACTGCTCATTCAACATGAAACCTAAGTCTGTACATATATGGGAGGATTACATATTTGCCAACTATACAACTGTATTTGAATTCACAGGTGCTTGACCTGTACTCAAAGGCTTCGCACAAGAACAACGTGATGAGGCAATTGTGTCTGACTACTTAGCCCGGTACCAAGTCCGGACCCTAGCGGAACAGCTGACAGGATTCAGATCTTTGCCACGGTGACACAGCTGTGCTGGTAGGTAGCAACTTAAGACCACTGCCTCAGTTAAGATTCTACTGACACAACAGAGACCCTGCACTCTATTGTTGCCAACTGAAGAATGATCACTTCTGGAGAAGGATAAAGGTCAGTACAGCCAACTCAGCAACCAAACTACTGAGCCACACATGGCAACCAGGCCTGGTGCTGCGGTGCCTGACAGAATGGCTATCTGGAGAGAAAAAGTCCAACAATAGAGAACAGCAGGGGTACTGTCTTTGGTGAAATCCTATCCTGCAGCTAGAGGATATTAAGTAGGCTGGCAGGCCAGTCATCATCCAGCTGGCTACAGACAGCACAGTGCTCTATGCATTAGCTTTGAGCTTGAAGACAGAAGCCCCATATTTTATGAAGAGCTATAGTTTGACTAACAACACTGCACCAAACTTTCCATGATTCAAACATTCAAATTTGCATTGTAGCTTCAAGCGTCAGTGACTTGGATGGAAGTAGTGGTGTCCACCGAGATCCTAAATCGAACCAGGAGACTCGATAAAAGGTCAAGCTGTTTATCAGTTGGTCTGCCGAAGATGACCCTCTGTCACATTTAACCCTTTAATGCTGTGTGAAAACTCATTGTGTGCTCTACCAAACGGTTGAGTCCAACATTAAAGGGTTAAGGCCTTTTGTGACCTTTACAACCTCACAGACATCCGCAAGTATGATCTGTCAGGTATTCTATTCCCACGACTGAAGAGCTACTGGTTAAATATGATCAATAATTTACTTTTACATACAATAAAGTAATCAGGACCCGTATTTATCAAGCTTCTCAAAGTGCCATTTTAGTCTTAAGTGCTGAGAATTGACGAAATTTACTCCTACTCTCAAACTTAAGTGTAAAAGCAAGTTAACAAATTTCTCAAAGCTAAGAATCACTCTTACTCTCCCAGATATTTAAGACCGCTCGAGAGGTCTCTCAAGTGGTTAAGAGTTGCCAGTAGGGGCTTGTGATGGCGTAGACAGAGACGTGCGCGAATCTTTTAGGAGAGGAAGAATGTTTTTTTTATTGTTTGACGCTGCTTAATTAATTAAAAACGGTATTGTTTGGACAGAGCAAGCATCATCTTCATCAGCGACTGAGTGAGGAACGTAATTT
>JACXGM010012800.1:0-23650 GCA_016801145.1 Umbra pygmaea
ATCACTATATTAAGATATTTGGCAACTGGGAAAATGCAACAATGTAGCAGTGATGATTTGGGTCTGTCACAACCTTCTGTAATCAGAGTGATCACACAAACAATTACAGCACTTTCAGAACCTCTTATTGTGTCGCAGTGCATTTCCTTTCCACTGGACATTCCCACCTTGCAGGCATAAAAAACTGCATTTATGAATAAGTTTCACGGAATACTTAAAATCGCTCAGTTGTTTCCTTCTTGGACAACCAACCAATCACAGTCTTCAAAAGATGGTGTCATACATAGCAACGGGGTCAGCCCCGCCTCCTAACTAAGATAAGAGTTTTTGTCTTTTCCTTGCTCAGAGTTGCTCTTAGATGGGTCTGGAATCAATCTTAAGCTAAGACTCCTACGTAAAAGTTTTTAAGCTAAATTAGGAGTTTTCTAAGAGGATTCTTAGAATCTTTATGAATACGGGCCCTGGACTTTAACTGTTTTTAAGACTATGAATTTCTTTCAAAACCTCAACAATGTACTCAACAGTACTCATCGTGCCTTATTCTAGCAATGTCAAAACCTGGCCATTCAGGGTGGTTTGATGGGGGCCCAGGCATGGGCCTTCCAGTTAACAACTGGTGTGGGGTTCGGTGAGTATCTGAACCTGGTAAGTTTCTCATAGACATAAGGGCCAGTGGTAGTGCTTCTGGCCATTTGAGTTTGGTGCCTGCCGAGATTTTTGCCATTTTTCGTTTCAGAGTTTGGTTTGCCCTCTCCACCAATGCCTGGGATTGTGGATGATAGCCAAATTTGTGTTGAATCCCTAGCGCACGTTCCACCTCCTGGATGTGTTTGTTCCTAAAATGAGTGCCATTGTCGGATCGATTGATAGTTGGTACCCCATATCTAGGAATCAGTTCCCTTCTTAGCCACTTACCTACTGTCTTACCATCTTCCCTTGCAGTGGGTATTGCCTCTACCCACTTGGTGAACCTGTCTACCATAACTAACATGTATCTCTTCCCCCCTACTCTCTGGTCTAGTCCCATGTCAGTAAAGTCAATGCATATGTCTTTGAACGGTGCATCTGGTACAGGGTAACTCCCTACTAAGGAAGTTAGCGAGGTTCTGTTGTTGTACTGATTGCAGACCTCACAGCTAGCTACAGTCTCTTTTGCCTTGTCATCCATGTATGGGCTCCACCAGCCCCTCCATACTGTGGTTGCAATTGCATTGCTCCTGCTGTGACTCTTCTCGTGTTCTTCCTTTAGTACAGCTCTACAGAGTTTGGCGGGTGCTATTAAGAGTCCTTTATGTGACCTCCACAGCCCCTTTTGATCTCGTGCTCCTCCTCTCTGACCCCAAACAGAGTGTTCGTAGGCTTTCCCAGCTTCTTGTAGATGGAGTATGACTTCGGTGGTGAGGCCAGAGTTTTGCCTCTGCTGGGCCTCCATGACCATTTGCGCTGGTATGTACCCTCCGGCCTCCTTGGCGGCCTGGTCTGCAGCATTGTTTCCTTTCCTCACGTTGGTTCCTTCTTTGCTGTGTCGTTTGCACTTTACAATGGTCACTTTGTCTGGAAGTTTCACAGCCTCTTTACGCTTTTGTACTTCTGCTTTGTGCTTGATGGGTTCATTTGAGCTTGTCACAAACCCTTTTCTTATCCATTGTGGTCCATCTATGTGGGCTATTCCATGGGCATAGGGTGAGTCAGTGTAGATGGTCTCTTGATCTCCTTGGTATAATTCCAGTGCCCGTCTTAGAGCTCTTACCTCAGCAGGTTGTGCTGATACTTCAGTTGGTCCAAGCCATTTGGCTTCCAGGACTTCATGGTTTCCTTCTTGGCCTTCAAGGACAACTGTGTATGCTGCAATAGTTCCTTTTCCTGGGGTCATTGATCTGTTGCAGCCATCTGTGAAAACGGTCGGTTTCCCTTCTTTCAGTGGTTCATTTGCTAGGTCAGTCCTGATTTTTATAGTCTTGGCAGCTATGTCTTCACAGGCGTGTGGTGCTTCTTCCCCAATCCCATTATTCATGTTTGCTTGTCCAGTGGTGTAGGTGATAGGTGGTGCTGTGATGTTCTTTGTGATTGCAAATATTCGTTTGCTGGATGATGATGAATGCTTTGATTCCATGTTCAGTGTTGATTTCCAGTGGGTGTCTCATGACGATGTGTTCTGTTTTTGCGATGGCATTTGCCACTGCAGCTACGTATCTGCCGCAGTCTGTGAGTCCTGTCTCAATGTTTTCCAAGTTTGCATAATGGTAATGTAAGACCTGTTTCTCCCCCTTTCGTTTCTGATAAAGGGTGGCATGGATACAGCGTTTTCAGAAATGTCCAGAGAGAATGGAATGGTGTAGTCTGGCAGGGCTTGCGTGGCGGCTTGTGACTGTGATTGTTTCAAGGCAGTGAACCCTCTGCTTCTGGTGTCCAGGAGAGCAGGGCAGTTTCTGTGGCCAGCTTGGCGTAAGATCTCTCGTAGTGGTTCTGTCTTGAGTGTGTATTCTGGGACGTGAGTGAAGCTGTATCCTGTCAGGCCTAGGAATGATAAGAGGCCTTGAACGGTGAGTGGTTGTGGGTGTGTCAGGATGGTCAGTCATGTCTCTCCCATGAAACCTGGGTCTCCTCACAACGTCAGGTGTAGTGACATCAGTGGAATGGACGGTGATCCTCCATGCTGGTTTGTGTGCGATGGTGGCAGTGGTTAGGTTTGGAACCTGTGTTGGGGCCCATTCGGCCTGTTGGGCGAGCTTGACAGCAGGTCCCAGTGAGCGTGCCTCAATCCATATCCCACTAGCATGGTGATGTGTGGGGCAGAATCAGATGAGAGGGCAAACCAGGATGATAGAAGTTCTCTATTGCCATCAGCTACTGTGCAGGAGAATGCTACCCCTTCTAGGAGGATTTACAGGTGTGTTGTAGTAGCTGTAGGCCTTCTGTCAATCATGCACTCTTCCCAGGCATCATCGTAGCACTCGTCTAGTAGTCTGGTGTAATTCATGGTGACGTGTGGGGGGTCATCAGGTGGGTAGTATGCTCCCAGCGTCTGTATCCAGGGGCGCCATTGGTGGAATAGGGCGCAAGCCTGGGGGCATTCCGATGCAGTGTACTCCAGGTGGAGCCAGTAAATTTACAAGTGATTGTCAATATCGTAGGGGTCTTTATCAGTTTCCCCCATGAACAACATTTGTGCTGCAGGAGACAGTTTCATGCTCTGGGGGTGTTTGGTTGTGACGTGTAGGCCTTCCTCGTCACAGTAGATGAAATTTCCCTAACAAGTCTCTGCCCAGTAGGCCAATGCATTCAGGGGTGTATAGGAATTCATTGACATGTGTTTCTGGTCCCCAGGTAATGGGCAGTGGGACAGTGAATCATTTTTCTAAAACAGCCCAAGAGACCCCTTTGAACGATTCAGTTCTATTATTTAACAGGAATATAGTTTGGACAGAGGACCAGGTACAGCCGGTGACCACTAGCATGGGAATAGAGTCACCTGCTATAAGACACATTACTTTGGGTTCAGTACCTGGGGGAAATGTGTACATGTCCAATTCAAGGGAGGGGGTCTCGGGGTCTCGTCAGTAGGTGTCATCATATCGTGACCCCGGCCAGCCGGTGAATGGGATCATGCCAGCATTTGGGACACCTCCTTGGTTGTTCTGCTGTTGGTTTGGATTATTAGCATTCCACCCTCAACCTCTGCCTCTGTGGAAACCTCCTCTACCGCCTCCTTGTGGCGGGTTTGAGTGCGTGGGACAATTGTTACCCCAATGGCCATTCTGTCCACATCTGGGACATGGATTCTGAGGTATTATGGTGCAGTTCTGTCTCCAGTGCCCCATTTGTCCGCAATTGTAGCATCTGTTCGGGTCAGAGGGGTTCTGGCCTCCTCTGCCCACTTGGTAGCCTCCTCGTCCTCCTCCATTCCACCCTCCTCTCTTCTGGTAATATTGCTGTGGCGGTGGAGGTGGTGGTTGCTGTGATGACACAGCTAATGCTTGTAGAGCAACTGCAAGGACAGTGGTTGTGTTGGAGGGCTCTGGGGGGCCATAGTGGATAAGGGTTGAGGTCCAGGTGGAGCATACAGTGGTGGTGCCGTGGGGGTGACGCCATCACCCCTCATGGTTTCTAATTTAGATAATATTGCCACAGTTATGTGGTCTTTCATAACAGCTTTGTCATATGCTTTTTTGATTTTGCCCTTCTTAGGTTCCCCTTTTGATTCCCAATCGGATTTGGCTTTCGTCAGTCGCTTTTGCATTGACTCATGTACTTTGGTTATTTTTACATTCAGAGGTAAACCTCCTTTCCCTGTTATTAATCCCTCGTCTACCAACCCCTTATACAGCTTTTGCTCCCCCGTTCATCTTTGGAGTAGACTCTAACGTCTTTAAAGTCAGATCCATCGTTAAAGCAAATAATGATGCACAAATACACAAATCAACAACCGGTTAAATAAACATAATTTAACAAAACACCACAATAAATCAACAACCGGTTATAATTTTACAACATTCCACAAAACACCACAATAAATCAACAACCGGTTATATATTTAAACATACAATATGTAGTTTTTGGCCACAAGGGGTCTCTCAATCCAAACAATAGCAAGAGATGTACTTGGATGACGTCGGGATGTTGTGTGGGCACTGACAAAGTATAACTTTATTCACGTTATGTTTGGCGGTTCCCTGAAACTTCAAAGGTTATATGAGCCATTGACGGAAGACAAAATTAAACGTCCCGTGTCTTCGAATTTTATTACAAATTTCTCTGTGTTTGAAAATAGGTTTGCTTTTTTAATGCAAAGTATGTCTTTTGTAATTTTTCTGGAAAACCACATATTGTACCTTTAACAAAATTTATGCGCATAACTCCAATATCTTGCAATGGAATTATCACAATTCACAGTTACTCAATTATATTATTGTGGCTACTTTGACTTGACTTAACTGCGCACAATTCAAATATCTTGTAATGGAATTATATTCACAGTTACTCAATTGTATTATAGTGGCCACCTTGACTGCGCACAATTCAAATATTTTGTAATGGAATTATCACAAATCACACTTACTCAATTGTATTATTATGGCTACCTTGACTTGACTGCGCACAATTCAAATATTTTGTAATGGAATTATATTCACAGTTACTCAATTGTGTTATTGTGGCTACCTTGACTTAAGATTTAAGATTGCAGTTTTTAATTAGTTAGGTGTCAATGATATGACCCTATATACAATTTTGGTTATACTCACAGCAAACAGTTCTTTCTCACAATAATTATTTTGGAACGATCAATTTGCAGACTTTTAGTACATGACAATAGGCATCTGCTTACCTTTTAATTGTGGTCGACCAAGATTTCTGAGAGAGTTCCGTCTGTCGCTCGTCTGGGAATTTTTGGAAAAAATAATCCACGCGGCCAATTGTAATTCAACATAAAATACCCTTAGCCAATCGCGGCTGGGTCAGCATTTGTCAATGAGGTGTTCATTTGGTTGGTTTGAGGGAAAAAGACCCTTTGAGACTGGTCAAAGAATAATAAGCTTTAATCCATAATAAATGCAATCTTCGTAACGTAAGAATTCATTGGTGGTGTGCAGGGTTGAGTTTCTGGAATTTCTGTGTAGTGTGGTGAATATCTGTAGTCAGGTTAAGGGAAGGAACACTAGGATAGATTTTGTGGTGGGTGCTGCTAGGGAGTTTATGGGTGTTACTGATGTCACAGGGGAAATAATTAATGAGTTTATGAAGGTGAGGGGGAGGGTAGGTAGTGGGATGGGGGGGTGCTGCGCATGGGTAGTGGGCAGTATTTCAATTTCTTAGGGTGGTGGGTTGAGTTAAGTGGACTTGAATTGGGTGGGCCCACTGGGCCGTGACCGGCCTCACACTCCGGTACAGTTGGTGGCAATATATGCACCGTGAGTCGGTTGCGATAAACCAAAAAAACATTAGAAGAAGCAGAATGAGCCCAGCCCATTGACTTACAGTGAAGAATTCCCCAGCGATAGACCTCAACATTCCCGCCCACAGCCAACTCTGGAAGTAAGAATACAATACATTTTCTCCATTGACAATTCGAGTATAAGCCATAAACTCGTAACCGTCGATGGTAGACTTAAAACTAGGGCTGGGCATTTTATGGATTTTATCCGATTCCGAACCGGTACTTTTAAAACGATTCCGAAACGATTCCTAAACCGATTGTTGAAAAACTGAAAAATGACATTAAATAAAGGCTCTTATAGTTTTTTTTATTGAAAATTATGCATATGTAACAATTTATTAACGTTTTAAAGTACTTAAATGTATAATAAGTAAACCTAAGTCCCCTAACATACAACTACATTAATTTAACAATAAATAACAGTTACACTATTACAGTTATTTTCAATTGATAAACTGCATCGGTCAATAATTAAACCACCTTTTCAAAACTCTAAACACAGTGTACACTAACAATTTACTTCATATTGGCCAAGAAAGATGATCAATTTTGCCTTCTCTGGCAAGATACGTGCTACTGACTTATTTCCCGGACATCCATTTTTTGTTTGATGAAGAAAATCAATGTCTAGGATATTGTATATAATTTGCGGGCATTAGAAAGACGCGATTACAATGCGGGAGACTTTCAAGACATCCGGGAGACTTGGGATGTTTGATTATTCTTCTGCCCTACCATACCTATATCTCGGAAGTTCTCCCAAATTACATTCTCAGGAAACTTTTTTGGGAAACATGATTTACGTTGTATGCAAACATATTCAGGGTGTTTGCGTTTCAGCTGGACTTTTTTCTATTAGTCTATATTCATCCTTCTGTTGCGTTGCGCCTGCGCTTTTCATTTCGCCGGTTCATGGAGAAGCCCCTCACTGCAGTGTGCAATTTGGGGTGTGCCTCAATGTGGGTGGAGTCAAACGTCAATGCAGTGTGCCCTTACCACCTCCTAATCCTAACCTTAACCATTACAACACATGTGCTGGCTGTAAAGAAATGGTGGGTGGAGTCAAACGTTTGACTCCGACCACATTGAGCCCAGCCCCAAAACAAGTACTCTTGTACAACACACTGCATAGACATTTGACTCCGCCCACATTGAGGCACACCCCGAATTGCACACTGCAGTGAGGGGTACTTGGGCGGCCCGCCAGCTTTGTGCTAGTTGGGTTGTGAGCTCAGCTTAGTAGGTGTTAAATCATGTAAAAAAACACTTGAACAGGATGTTTTTCATTATTTCACATTAGGTTATGTAGGCTAGGACATGTTGTAGATGCCTTCCGAACGTAATGAAAGGGATCACATTCAACTTCAAGTGTACATTTGTAAATAAATGAAGGAATGACGTTAACCGTGATTGACATTGAGATGGGTTTTTTCAATTGCTTGTATAAATTCCCCATCCCCCGTGAATATAGGTATACCTCGTTACCCCTACTTCACTATTTAACAACATAAACTTTTCTTATAATATGCTAGTTTTTTGGGATAAATGTTACTTCATATGAATTCACCCACCTGCCGCATACTGAAGTATTTCCAATCAATCAAAATGTTGCTGAAATATTTTGTTCCGATGGGCTTCTCCCTTGCCTGTATGCCTCCACGTCCCACCGATTGTCAGCTAACTTCTACTGGACTATATGGTACTGTAATTTCTCTACTGTGCGACAGTAAGTCGCCTGGTTATGACACAACATCTAGCATATTTTTACAAAAACAGCTGATACGGGGCCATAACGTGAGATACAAGGTAATTAAGCTTTTTATACATTGTCTTGTTTCTTTAGAAATGAAATAAAATCTTTCAACGCTTCAGATCTAAATTTATTCACTGTCAAAGTGACCCAAAAATGAATGGGAGTCTATGGAATGCTAGCGTGAGGTGATAGCCAGGTAGCATTAGAAACCACCCATGGTTGCTTCAACTTCCGCATGTAAGCCTACCCCGTTGGAATCACCGGAGAAATACAATTCTGTCTCATCCCGCCTAGACAGCAGATGGCGCATCGCATGTTAGACGTTTTTAGGATTGCGGGGTTGTCGTCTTTGCAACCAACAAAAGTAATCGTTTACAGTGCGCGCATTTAGCATGTGTTTTTCAATTTCATCACTCGTTTAAAGTAAAGGTACGATCGTTGTAATAATTTAACACATTTCTTAAATGTGAGTGTCCTTCCATGTATTTTTGTAGCTAGATGTTTTTTTTGCCAATGTCATTTCTCTAATAAGACAAGCTGTGTTGTTCACTGTCTGTCTATCTACTTGGTGTTTTGGTGGCGAGCTAGTTAGCTAACTAGATGCGCGTTAACTTGCTAGTTTGCCAACTAGCCGCTTGGCTTTGTATACCATAGGAGACACCGATCTAAACTACAGTGCCGCTTTATTCAGGTGTTAGGGTATCAACATACACTATTAATACGTCTACTTTGTGGTCGCGAAGAACAACTTTTACCTAGCTAACTTTCGACCCATTTTAACTAGCTAGCAAATTCAGAGTTATCTTCTCTGTGGCTGGATACAATGTGATTGACGATAAACTGAAAACATGTCGTTTAACATAGATGTAATGTCATTGTATATTTCTCCTATTTTCCTTCACAGTAACGAACATGAGTGGGGGATTTACTTTTGGACAGACGTCCAATACTGGATTTAGCTTTGGCCCTCCCAAAACCACAGCTGCAGCGGCTCCAGCCACAAGTTTTGGGATGGCTAGTGCTACACCTGCAGCAGGTACAGGTGGTGGCGGCTTCTCTTTTGGAACCTCCAATCCTACTCAGGCCCAAGCAGTGCCGTCCCAGACCTCTGGGCTTTTTGCTATGCCCATCCAAGGCAGCACAAACCAAACTGGAGGATTCAGTTTTGGGACACCTGCACAAAGCAGTGCACCTACAGGAGGAGGTTTTTCTTTCGGGTAGGTGTATTGGAGAATTATATTTGCATGGATGTTTGAGGAATTTCGATGGTTTGGAGCCAGAGGGGCGTAGGTGGCATTTTGGGTGAATATGAGTTCTTAATATCAAATTAAAGGTCTCGATGAGCTCTATCCAATGGTGCTAAAAATACCTATCTGAGATCAAACAGTATTCAATAAAGCAACAAAACAAAGACCTAACACAAGTGTGAGTAATGTTTGGAGCCAGAAGGGTGTAGGTCAACTTATGCCCTTCCTGCTTCGAAAAATACATGTAGGATTCACATTTCCGTTCAGAGCCAGGAGGGCTTAAGTGTAGTTGGTGCCTTAACAGCATTCAAAATGGCTGACACAACTGCAGACATGAAACTATCTGAGGCAGAAAAGTTTGAATATCATGAAACAAACTGATGAATCCTATATTGAAGAAGTTGAAGATGAGTCAGAGTTGTTTTTGAAAGCATTTCCTCACAAGAGTGATGACAGTAAGACAATCATGCCTTGAGAGCCTTACCTTGTTAGCCTAGTCTGGTGTAACGGTGATGTAACCGCTCTATACGTACCCTTGCTAGCAGCCCGCACGTCAGTTTGCCATGCCCGCAACCGGGCTCGAACCCGCAGTCATCTGCTCCACAACACTTGTGACAGCTCTGCTTGACAACGTACCAGCTCTTCAGCGACATTTCAAGCTTGCTGTGGAGTGAGCTTACGGTATATTCTTAACTCTGATACATTAGCATGGCGAACGTTAATCCCATTGTTTTGGTCTGATCTGGCTAACTGTGCCTGCTAACTAGACTAGTGTTCTTAGGGCTGCAACAAACAATATTTTTTTTTATCGACTAATCTAACGATTATTAGAACGATTAGTCGACTAATCATCTATTTTTTCAACAATTAATCAGTAGGCTTTGAACTGGCCATCTTGCTTAGTTTCAACTTGAGCACACTCACCTCTCACCGTTCCATCTCCTCTCGTAATGGGATGTGTCCTTTTTAATTGTTCCAGCATGCATGTTGTGCACCCATGGAAAGCAAGTTCTGCCTTGCAAGAGTTACAGATGACAGCATTTTAGTTTGAACTTTATATACAGGAGGGCTGCATTAGTCTAGCGCTACAGCACCGCACTGTTCAAATCACATTATTGCAGGCACTTCAAATAGGTCCTATGAAATCAAACGACTTGTCAACAACAAAAATATTTGTTGTATTATTATTGTAGTATTTGTAATATTTTATTGTAGACAATGTCGACTAATTGTTTCAGCCCTAGACTGAATTATAATAAATATTAATGATATAATTTAGGGACACAGCATGAGATGAGGGAGAGATGAGGAGATGGATGAGAGAGAGAGAGACACATGGAGACAGCAGAAGATGGAGGAAGACAGACAGACAGGGAGAGAGATCATGCAATTGATGAGGGACACATGGAGACAGAAGAGGATCGAGGGACTGAGACAGTAGACATTGTGCTAGAATTTGTTCAGGAGGGAGGGGCTAACAGTGGCCAGGAAGAGGAGACAGAAGAAAATCGAGGGAGTGAGACAGTAGACATTGAGCCTGTTCGGGAAGGAAGGGTTCAAAGTGGCCAGAAAGAGGATGCCAACACACCACAAAGAGGAAGAAAATGACAGATGTATAAAATTGGAAATGAAACCAATGTGAAAGGTTAATTCTGGAGAAAGCTACATTTATTCACATTCATGATTCAGGATGGAAGGTGAAGGAGAAGAACTGTACCTGTTGTCGTTACAAAAGCAATCAGAACTTTCCAGAGCCAGTGAGGGAAAGTGTATTTCAACATTATTGGGAGATGCAGCAAGGCAGAAAGACTTCATTGTCAATCACGTTATCAAAAGAGGGGAAATAAACAGTGAAAACGACTCATGAATTGCCCATTAAAAGTGTGTTTAGTAAGATCAGTCACTTATTACAGTCTGTACTGTTCAGCAGATGCCCTGAATGGAAAAGTGAAATGAGAAAAACAAAATATTAATGAATGAGTTAAATTAAAATAATTACTTGTTATTCAAGTGTTAATTATTCAATCAATTCTCCTTTTGACCAATTATTTTCAGCATTGTTCAGCAGATACGCCCAATATGTCCATAGAAGACTTGGAAATGTTTGGTGCAAAAAAGGCGTATCTGATGTTTTTCGCCATATTCTTTTGATTTTAAAATGCTTTAGAACATGTTCATTGTGTTAATATGCCATCAGTTTATTACTTAAATACTCATTCATGTAAGTATGCCTGTGGTTGCAAAGTTTGTGGTTTACGGTTAATAATCCAGGTGATTGAAGTGTGGTCAAAATTTAGTTTAGTCTCTAATGTAAAGTTTGTCAAAAGCCACTCACGCCCCTCTGGCTCCAAGCTCTCTATCTGTAGTTACAGTAGTTTAGGGCAACATTGACAATCTTAATGTGCAATATTTTTAATTGAATGCTTTATAATTACAATTATTTTGTCTTTAGGACCTCCACTGCTAAACTTAATCTTGGAACTACAGTTGCCTCCCAACCAGCACAGACTGGGCTGAATATGGGGATAACAACTCCCTCTTCTGGGGCAGGCTTTGGACTGGGTGGGGGTCTCGCCACACAAACCAATGCTGCTTCTACAGGAGGGGGGTTCAACTTTGGGACCTCAGGGGGGCTTGGTGCCCCTGTTGCCCAAACTCAGTCTCAGACCCAACCAGCAGCAACTGGTGGGCTTTCCTTGGGAACTCCAGCTGCCTCCACCCAGATGATGGGGAGTGGTTTTAGTTTTGGTGCAGCTAAGGTCCAGGCCACTACAGCACCTACTGTAACGGCAGGAGGGGGCTTCTCATTTGGCAACAGCACCCCTGCCACCCTTTCCCTGGGGATCCAGCCCACCAGTGAGTTCTGAGCTCTCGCTCAGCTGTGTTAATCAGATCATGAGTACCAGCGTCAAGAGCATTGTAATGTAATGTGTTTTGTGTATTCTGAATGATCGTTTCCTCAGGTCTGAGTCTGAACTCAACCGCTGCAACAACCACGACCCAGGGTGGAGGATTCTCTTTTGGAGTCAAACCTTCTGGTAAATTGCGACATTGAAGAAATTTGGATGTCTTAGATGGCTTTTTGGCATACGTTTGAGTTGATCTGATTTTGTTTCTGTAAAGCTACTCCGGCACCTGCTTCAACTGCTCCAGCTACTCAGGCCTCCTTGGGGTCCTCTCTCTTTGCTGTACCATTTACAACTGCTCCAGTGGCCGTCACAGGTTTTTGTGAGTTAAATCCCCTACGTACATTTGCCTGAACATTCGGGTGTTCGCAAATAAAGGTGTTGTTTGTAGAATTGGAGCAGTTACAAAGGAACTACTTTCTCTCTTTCAAATGACTGGCTTACAAATTCTATAACCTGCAGTCCTTCATATTTAAAATATCGTTAAAAAAAACAATGAATAATGGATAAAGATTCCCCTCACTGTTAAAAACAGCATGGCCTAAAATGTGTAAATTACATTAATGACAGACCGGCACCTGTCCACTGACAAACACTGAAGTGTCATGTCCTCATTGAAATTTCTGTCCAAACGGCATTACATGCACTGTATAGTATAGAGAATCATTGTCCCATTTAAACAGCTTTTATGGATTTTTTAAATACAGTGAAATATATGTTAAACAGATTTTGGAATCTTTTCACTGAAAGAGTTCCGTTTTTATTCTGAGATATTCTACTGAGTGCACGTATACCTCGCAAATTACTAAATAAAAAATGTTTGGACATTCAGTGGTGTTCTTCATTAACCTGTTTTTTATAGTGGGAACTGCTACCACATCGACTGCCCCAGCTGCCACGTCAGCAGCAGGTATTACTGGTTTCATGCTCAAGCCCCTGGGAACAGCCACTGCCACCACCTCTGCACCATCTGGAACAGGTATTGAGTAGTTTTACTGTTTTATCATACATAGTTATGAGAATAAGTACAGCTTTCATATTATTGGCTGTAATTGCAAAACTGTCATGTCTCTTTTTTACTGATGGTCACATTGATTAATTCCCCTTGTTGATTATGTTTTAGCTGCACCTACCTCTGGCACCACCACAGGTTTTTCTCTGGGATTGAAACCACCGGGGACAACTGGCATCGCCGCAACAGCCCCCATCTCTGGAGTAGCCACAACCACCACTACTGTAACAGCAAGGTACTGTCTTTTTATTAAACCTGCTTACTCCAATATCTCACTGCATCTGTATCCACGGCTATTGCATCACTACATTTTAAATACATCTGTATTTACTCTTCCTCTTGTCAATACAGTGAGGAAATGTGATCTGGGTACCTGGGTAGGTTTCAGTGGGATAAAAGGGATTACATTAATTTTGGAAGAGTTAGGGCTAAAATGATTCCTCTAATAACTTGAATGATTTGATTACTAAAAAGCCTTGATGCAAAATTATTTGCCTCAAAGCTTTGTTTAATCAATGTTACCAACGTTGTATCGTGCACGTTGTTTCCGCACATGATAATTGCTGTTGCACACCGGGCTGACGCTGCTGCTGACACATGCCATGAAGACTGATGCGCAGATTACAAATTAAGAGAGCGTAAATAGTGAGGGGCTAGGAGAAGAGACAGGCTGGAGAAAATGACAGAACGTGTCCAAAGATTGGAATCAGTTCAAAAGGAAAACACAGTGTCTTTTGCAAAATCGAACTAGTTTACCACAATAATAGCACGACGTCAGTGCTTCAGCATCTCAACAAGACGTATGGATGATGAAACTACACTTAACACAACAACTACCAAAAACAAAGACACAAAAATACGTGGTTGTGACCACAATTTGATTTAAAGAGCTTTAAAATTATTTTTTTATAAATCGCTTGGTCTGCCTTCCCAAAAAGAACTAGATATTAAATGTCAACATATTTAATGTCAAATGCAGGGTCATATACTTATGGACAATGCACCATGCTGCCTTGGTAACAACATGTTAGAGCTTGTTAAAATGACACAAATCTGCGTCTCAGCACCAGCTTCACCAATGTTGCACCTCAGTATTACTGATAGAGGGAGTTCTATTGTTAAGTACTGCCCTTACTCCTTCCATCTCAGTGCTCCTCCAGTGATGTCATATGCCCAACTAGAAGCACTTATCAACAAGTGGAGTCTTGAGCTTGAGGATCAGGAGAGGCACTTCTTACAGCAGGCTACCCAGGTCAACGCCTGGGACCGCATGCTGGTGGAGAACGGCGAGAAGGTAAACAACAGCAGTTATTATCTCACTTCTGGTTACTGGAAACCTAGAATATAGGCATTGCTAGGGGGGTCCGCATGGCATAGTGAGCTAAGTCGCTGCATTGCAGGACAGTCTACGTGTTGATAGTCAGTGGTTCAAGCCTGACTATGAATTCTCAGACTTTGCCTGGACCTCCTGCAACGCAAGGCAGCGCAAATTGGCATAGCGCTGCCTGGGATTAGGGTTAGATAAATCAGATTGTCTATCCTGCAACAGCGTTTTCCAGGGGCGACTCATGTGCAGATCGGGCACTTGTAAACTCAATCGTGGAAAGTATAGTTGGTGAACAAAATAATTTTGTAAATGATCTGACTAAAGGCTTCCGTGTTGGATGAGCAGTATGAAAACATCTGCGGCTCGGGCGACATGTGGTTGGATGTACCATGCGTGCGCCACTCACTATCTCACAGATCTGTTTAGGGAGTTGCGGAGCTGCCGAAAAGGCAGGGTTAGTGGGAATTGGAAGGGGTAGAAGTTTGGGGGGCGGGTAAAATAGGCATTTCTGTTTGCCCTTTTCAATAAACCTTATCAGTCTCAATAAAGCAAATTTAAGAGCTGTTAATGTTATTACAGATTACATCACTGCACAGGGAGATGGAGAAGGTGAAACTGGACCAAAGACGGTAAGTGTAGTTCAGGATTACATTTGCATATCAGTCATTTAGCAGATGATCTAATCCAGAGAGACTTACAGTGAGTGGCATACATTTAAAAGAAACAAGGTGAAACAACCAAAACTCAGTATTAAGATTTTAAACAGTGAATAGGCAAAATGCTTGAATTGCAGTGCTTGAAATGGATCATACAGATTGAAAACATTTTAAGACGACAGAGGTATTCATTGAAGAGGAAGGTTTTCAGATGTTTCTTGAAGCCTCCAGTGGAAGCTGGTTCCACCATTGAGGATCCAGGATGGAGAAGCATTTTGACTGTTTGGATCGGGAGCTGAATTCCCGATGGCGTGGGACAGTCAGGAGCCCAGAGGTTGCAGAATGCAAAGCCTGTGTAGGGTTGAAGCATTGCCTGAAGGTAGGGAGAGCGCTCCTCTTGTTGCTCCGTAGGCATGCACCATCACCTTCTAGCAGATACCCGCCTCAACTGGGAGCCAGTGGAGTGTGTTTAGAAATGGGGTGACGTGGGAGATCTTGGGAAGGTTGAACACTAGGTGGACCGCTACATTCGGAATGAGTTGCAGCGGTTTGGTGGAGAACACTTGGTCCTACCAAAAACGAGTTACACTAATCCGAGAAGTGCGATCACGAGTGCCTAGTCTTGTGTTCTGCGAATGTTATAAGCATGAATGAATCACAGCCTTGATGTTAGCAGAGAACAAGAGGGTATTGTCCAGGGTCATGCCAAGGTTCTTTTGCCCACAGAAGAGGAGCAGCTCAGACTTGTCAGGGTTGAGCTTGAGATGGTGTGCTGACGTCCACGTTTAGATATCAGCCAGGTTTCAAGATGTGTGTTTTCACCTAGGTGTCAGAAGGAGGAAAGGAGAGATAGTTGAGTATCATCTACATAGCAGTGATAGGAGAGTCCATGTGAGTTTGACAGAGCCCAGGGATTTGATGTAGAGGGCCGTGCAGCCGACAAAGATCCTCTCCATGTCACCTGGTAGGAGCGGCCTGCCAGGTAGGATGCAATCCAGGAGGGTGGAAAGTAGTATGTGATGGTTCACAGCATCGAAGGATGTCACCAACTAATAGCCACCACTTAGACTCCAATGTACTCGTGAATATAATTTCCATGTATCTGCTTTCAGCATTTGAATGAGTAAATGCAAGTTCACTTCCTTTTTCTTCACACAGATACATGATTGTTTCCATGAGGTAATCATATTTTAGGGAAATTCTTTTAGACTGTCCAAATCCTGAACTGTCCTTTAAAGCAGCTGTCGTCAAGGCACCCCCACCCAAGAGATCTGTCAATCCAGAGACCCCATCATATGTTACATGTCGCTTACTTGAAGTGGTTTAAGAGAATCTATGTGCTCACTGTAAGCCCCTCTGTATAAATTACTTAACATTTGCAGTTAGTATAACCATTTGCCATACCTAAAACCTGTTTTTGCTTAAAAATTATTTGAAGTATTTTTTGTTTTTGATTTCTTATTTTGATTCTTTTTCTTTAAGAAACACCCCAAACTAAAATCATAATTATTTCTGAACCTACTATTTGCTCTATAATAACTTGGCCTTTGTAGGAAGTTATTTCAGAATCTGTCCCTCAATATGCAAAGTAGTTTTTTGAAACGTACAAATAATTTTAAAGGTACAATATGTCGTTTTTGGCCGCTAGGGGTCTCTCAATCAAAACAATGATGGCAAAATATACTGTAGTGTGTTTTATTCACATTGTTTAGTTAGTTATTCACTTTATGTAATAGGATTTTGTTGGTTCCCTGGAAATTAGAGCAACTTGAAGAGTCGAACATTATATGTTGCCATTGACGGGTGACAAAAGAAACTTCCTGTGTCTTGAATTACATTACAATTTCCTCTGGGTTTGAAAGTTGGTGGAAACATTTGGGATAATGTAATTACACAACGAAAAAATAACTGTAACATAGGTGTTGTGATTAAAATTTTTTTATGCAGAAAAGTTACTTAATGTACATTTAAATGAATTATTTTGGGAGATCTTCCAGACGACCACGTGATGATTGGGATAGATGAGCCCAGATTCTGTGCACTATGGGCTAGGGCTGGGTAATAAGACAATTACATTGTCTCTCCAAGATGTTGCTAATTTGACTAGTTATCGTATGGCCTTAACATGTCCTTCTCTACCTGGATCAGGCTGGATCAGGAGCTGGACTTCATATTGTCCCAGCAGAAGGAGCTGGAAGATCTCCTGTCCCCGCTGGAGGAGTCGGTCAAAGACCAGGGTGGCACCATCTACATGCAGAATGCAGATGAGGAACGTGAGAGAACGTAAGGGTTTCTATGTGAGCACAAATGCATACTGACACATGGAGACTGGTTGTGAACTTGTAGTTGTGATTTGCAATCTCTTCGCAAAGGTATAAGCTGGCAGAGAATGTGGATGCCCAGCTGAAGAGGATGTCCCAAGATCTAAAGGAGATCATTGAACACTTAAACACATCCAGTGGGCCAGCTGATACAAGTGACCCGGTGAGAAGAAACGCAGATTAATGTTCAGTGGCAGCTAATGCATTTGATGATTTATTGCTAGTTTAATATAAAGTAAATAAGTTATACTGATGTTTATTCTATTTTAGCTTCAGCAGATCTGTAAAATTCTCAATGCTCACATGGATTCTCTTCAATGGATTGACCAGAACTCAGGTCAGTATTTAACCAATGTGTAATTAACTAATTCAAAGTACACACTGCACAATTTTAGGGCTGCACAAAACCCTCAGATCAGATCCAAATCAGTGCTCATTAAGTAGGAGCACTTCAGAATTTCAGTACATGATCTTGTGAGTGATGTGACAACTGCGACAAGCTGGAACCAATGAGACAACTAACTTGTTTTGATTATTATTTTGAAATTAGTTTGCTTATCAATTAAGAATTTTTACTTGCATACAATTGTATTTGCAAAACATAAAATCCTTGTTGCCCACCTGTCTGTCCATTTTCTCCACAAACAACTTCTGGCAAATTCATGTGAAATAAAAGGGTGTGTTTTGGCAACAGATGTTATGGTTGATCCCTCTAAGTGCTTAATCTCAGTATCTCGTCTGCACTCTTGTGTTGTCTGGTTGCCTGACCGTTGCTCCCAGTCCAACATATTACTAGACAGAATGTTGTGTAATTTGAGCAGTAAGGCAACATTTTGAAGTTTGTGTAGTGGAAGAAGTCTAAATTCTGGGAGGACATCAAGACATTAGTTCATCCATATCAACTTTCAAATTACCTTGTTTCCACAGTGCTACTCCAAAGAAGAGTGGAGGATGTGTCCAAGCTTTGCGATAACCGACGCAAAGAGCAGGAGAAGACTTCTCGCATAACTTTTGATCATTAAAGTTTACAATGGATGCTATAGCATTAAAGACTGTGTGTTTTCCCTTCTCAAGTTGCTCTAGTATGTAATCTGCAAACACGTTGTGTTCTTTGTCAGATGTTGAACAAAAAAAACATCTTTCTCAATTTGCTTTATTTATTTGGCAATTCAAAGAAGTAAAATGCATAATTCCTAAACAAAGATCTGCACAAAAGTATGGTTTTCTGTTGGGATTCTGGGTACATGCCATCCCAACAATTCCTCACCTGGACAATTGCAGGTCATCGTAAATATAGTCAATTAACTATACAGTGCATAAAATAATCTGAGAAAACACTGCTTATTTACAAACTGAGAAACCAAGACAGCATTAGTATCCAATTAACTGTAAAATGGGAATTTTATTTAGGCTATTTTTAGATCAACAATTGTCTGAGAAAGGCATCACATAATATCACAATTTGAAAAACACTTGAGACAGTGAAGCACAATGCTGCACAAATGCATTGGTCAGGACTAGTCCATGGCCTGTAGATTGATTGGTTCAGCTGGCACTTGATGAAGTGGTTAGCGCATACGCATGTGCAGACTGTGCTTGGGTCCATCCACACGCTCTAGTTTCTCAAAATGTTTCCTGGCATTGCGGATGTTAATGAGCGTGGCTGCAGAAGCTATGAATAGACAACATTTCAGTGTTTTATTTTCTCCCAGGGTATGAAATGATTAAATCAAAGTTTTCCACAAGGCGAGAACTTACGTATGGAGGGGTCCGACATGATCACCATTACATATGTATTAGAGGTGAAGACATCGATGAATGCTGCAAAGTTGGAGTTCCTCACCTCCATGCTCTGGAAGGAGGCTGCAAGTTTACTGCAATAAAAAAGTACCATGTCAAGATGCAATAATGCCACCAGATACATGCTCCTTATGACAGATGATCTTACCTACAACTTAGCTTGAACTGTTTGATGATATTGCTTATCTTCTCAAAGCGGTGTGCATCCCGCTGCTCTTTGCACTGATAGTGAGAGATGACCTGTAACACAAAACCACATTGACAGACAGTACCCCACGATCTCATACAATCGTTGCCCAAATTCGCACACTCACTAAAATTGGCTAGGCTGTTTTCTGTCAAATGTTGTGTCACACTTTCACTGCCTTTCTACGTATTTTCAATTTGTAATTTAAATAAAATCAGGGGGGAAAATCCCTACATTTTAGTAGGTATTTTCTATGACCAATCCAGGAATTTCATTAGCATACAAATTCACTCAAATACTACGCTTCCAACCACTGAACAATTCAATCCCTTAAATATTTGAAAGTCTTTACCAGAAACGTGGCTCTCTCAAACAGAAGCACTTCGTCTGCTTCAATGATCTGGGCAAAGTTACGCAAGTTCGTCTCCAGCTGCTGTACATTGGGGATCAGCTGATAAACTATACTGGACCATGCCTAGAGATGAAAACAATGTGTTTGTCAGGAGAACTTGGGAGCACACAGATAAACAGACATAACAGGCAAAGCAGTTACCTTGTACAGTGTTTCATCCCAGATTGACGTTCTGAAGCAGGTGCAAGCCAAAGGCCTGGACAGCCGTCTAAGATCCTCTTCTCGCTCCTTAAAGATCTGGAGAGAAAGAATGAAGGAGGATGACCAGTCAGTCTTTCCCATAGTGGTAAACACAATTTATGTAAAATCATAGCTGACTACTAGGTTGGTTAAAAAGGCACCATGCTACGGGAACCATATTACTCTCCTAGATATCCTAAATAAAATAAAAGAAATATAGTGATGTATTCTTTCACATAATTAAGTGTCCCCATTATACCGATTGCGTTTCAAGCCTTGGGAATTGTGGCATTAACCATTTTGTAGATACACAGTTTAACTCATAATCTAATAAGACAAATGGAGATCGATCTTCAAGCTCAGCAAGCTGTTCAAATGAGTTCAAGTACAGATTGGTGATGCACTTATGGTAATTTTCTGTCCATGCAACTGACAAAAAAACTGTTTGTAATTAATGGAATGGTGGACTAGCTTTACTAATCATAATTTTACAGCACATATGGACAAAAAGGTATTGAGGACGTTAATGTTCCTAAAATCAATTGGAATGGGCAAACAAAGCCAGCTGGACCGAGTGTGCAAATGAGAAATTAGTACATTAAACCCATTCGGTATTCAGAACAAACCTGTGGAAATTCATTTTATAATTAGTGTTCAATTTTAGTAGCTAGCTATCCTTTAAAAACGTACACCAATTTAGATTAAATGCTACTTACCTACTTTATAATTAGCAACTTACAGTTTTATAAGAATGTTTTACTACTTTGATTGTTTATTTTGAAAGCTGATAGATGGTTTTTGGGTAGGCTACTGAATTCCTTTGCTAGAACTTGAGAATAAGACTTGTGTTCATCAGTCTCATTGCATAGTGTGTGATAACCATGATGTAACATGCAAACTTTTCAGAAACAAAATATTGTTCAATCTGTAGGTCGTATAATGGTCTTGCATCTGGTACATAGGCTATATCTGCCTTGTTTTTACAAAGCAGCCAGCCTTACGCTATTTGGGACCTCATTGTTGGGCAACGGCATGAAAGAACCCTCATCTTTCAGCTATCGTGTATCTAATAATACTTGGCACACGACTGCCACTATGTAATGATAAAGGTTTAAAATAATACTTGTTATAAAATGGTTGTAGCTAATTCCTAGCTATTGGCCCAGGTTGGATGTCTTCAGAGAAGGGAACCTACTCGCTGGGGGAATTGGGCACTATGGTACATTCCTGGACCTGTGGAGTCCTGGACCTTGTGGTATTTCAGGAGCATGACAATACATGGGAAGCCTATTCCACCGCAAAATTCTAATGATCTTTTGTCGAATGTGTTGACACAATATAATTCAACACCAACAACAGTCATTATTTATGAACACAAGGTACACACGTTGTATCCTCAGGTCCAATGGGGTAGTTACAGCCTGACTACAGTTACAACACAATATCCTGATTTGACTTGTGAAACTGTTATTAGAACTCCCGTTTGCATTGAATATCCACATGTTTTTTTTTTAAGTGCAAGGTTCTCTCCATCTAAATATAATGAGCCTATTGCCTATGTTGGAAAAATTCTTATAAATTGAGGATATCAGGGTTATTCTGACCTGAAACCTGCCTAACAAAGAAAACAATCGATGCAGATATTGCCCTTGATGGTTATGTTTTCAGATCTGATAAAGTTAGTAAGGGTTAGTGATTTTACCAGACCCAATCTTACTATCTCTTTGTTGAAATCTAGCTCTGTTCCAAAAGGATTTGAGAAGTTAGAATAACTAATATTAAAATGCTAGGTGTTATTGCCTCTAGACATTAGTGAACAAAACTTTCTGCAAGATCTTTCTTTAAATAACCTTGACTGCATCTCTGCAACGCAAATGCTAAGCAGGCATTTGGGCATTTCATTAATAACTAAAACCCCTGGTTCATTCATGATGTATCTCAGGCTATACATAAAGGAAATGTAGCATGTGCTAAAGCTGTATACACTGTGTCAATATCTGAGAGTCAGGTGTTTAACCAGCTGAGAAACCTTTGCGTAAATTAGGATTGTATAAAAGGCAAAATCAGATTAATATGTAAACACTATCTCCTGTTATGAAAATCCTAATTATTAGTTCTAATTGGAAAATAGAACTGTTTCTGCACCTCTTCACCTAAACAGATAATATTGGATAACAGGCCAGTTACTGACAAAAATGCAATTGTTGATTCATTAAATTATCACTATTGCTGCTGGCTCTCTTAAAAAGAACCCCCACTGCTACCAGTAGTGAAAATGAAAAATAAATGTCAATCAAGCAATTTTGTAGGGCGACTCAGATTTTGATATGCAAGATTTTTCTTTGATTAATTTCACTGTAAATGAAGTACTTAATGTTTTGTTAGCTATACATACTAAGAAAGCAACAGGGGCTGACAAACTTTACCCAGGCCTGCTGGTTTGTGCTGCACCACTGATCTCTGGAGATCTAAATCTAACAACAATTAGTCAGTTAATAAGTATGAAAAAAAAAACTGTCCATAAACTGACTCTACAAAGAGGAGGATATACCAGTCTCCCTGAATTATCATTTAAAAATTGTGCTGTCTAGCTACGGTAAATAGTTGCAGTCCCTAGTGGTTGCATATTTACATCATAATTAGAAAAATATGTTTTGCCAAGTTTAACCAAACAATATTTGTTTCTGGTCTACTGGTGCATGTCTTTTTTGTACTTCCTACTTTAAAATTGCATTTTGAATCAATATTAATCTGGTTTTAGACTCCGGCCACAGCACTATTATGTACACCTACAACATTGTTTGTTAATGATATTGCTAAAGTACTGGATGAACGGGCATATTGTGTGGCTCTGTTTATTGACCCGACAAAGGCTTTTGATAGAGTTGATCATTCTAATCTGTTTAAGGAATTGACCTTACAGAGTTTACCTAGGGACACTTGCTTCCTGGTTTAGGAATTATCTGAGTGATCGAGTTTAAGGTTTAATTTATAGTCCATTGTTGTTCACTCTATATTAATTACATTTGTACCATGGCCGTAGATATCTGCAGATGACTATGGATATAGTTTTTAAACGTACAATATGTAATTTTTGGGCCGCCAGGGGGCTCTCAATCAAAACAATAACAAAAGATGTACTTGGATGACGTCGGGAAGATGCGTGGGATCATGGGTTTTGTTATCGTCGTCAGTGACAACCTTCCAATCTAGCGTCTCAGGCAGAAAAAATATTCACTGACAAAGTAATATGTTGTTAAAAATATTATAACTTTATTCACGTTATGTTTGGCGGTTCCCTGGAACTTAGAGCAACTATATTATATGACACCATTGAAGGGCGACAAAAAGAAACGTCCCGTGTCTTCAAATTAAATTACAAATTTCTCTGGATTTGAAAGTTGGTGGAAACATTTAGGATAATGTAAGTACACAACTAAGAAATATATATATATATATATATATATATATATATATATATATATATAATATATGTATAGTGATGTTTTCTTTTAATGCGAAGTATGTATTTTGTTATTGTTTTGATTGATATTACATATTGTACCTTTAAGCCGATTACACTGTACTTTATGCTGCTGCTACATCACTTGAACAAGAGATGAGCAAATTCCAGTCAGATATTTTTCTCCTACAAAAATCTGACCCTAAGCTGGGGTAGAATGCAAGTAAAACAAATGACACAGTATACTCTAAGTCAGGGGTGTCAAACCGGTTCCACATAGGGCCTAGTGTATGCAGGTTTTTGCTTTTACCTTGTACCTGACTGATTGATTAGGTCACTAATTGGTTAGGATCTCCCCTCACCTGGCAGTCTAGATCTTAATTGGGCTCTGATTGAAAGGAAAGACCAAAAACCAGCATACACTAGGCCCTCCGTGGAACCGGTTTGACAC
>JACXGM010012801.1:0-23708 GCA_016801145.1 Umbra pygmaea
CTGTTGTAATTGGACTCCAGTTTGTCCCTGTAGTCTCTTTTAGCATCTCTGATGGCCTTCCGTAGGTCATATCTGGCCCTCCTCAGAGCCTCCGGGTCCCCAGAGTTATAGGCAGAGGACCGTGCTACAAGCTTGGCACGGACATTACCGTTAACCCAGGGCTTTTGGTTGGGGAAGGTCTTGACATTGACTCGCGGGAGTGGAGTGGACCTGGATTTGAGGGCCAGATTTAAGTATGAGGGGCTTAGATACTTGTTTAGAAAGGAGGGTAGCAGAAAAATACTCTTGGGTACCAGTATATGAGCATTTAATTTTTTTATGAATTTTCAACGGAAAATCTGTTAAAACAGTAGTTCTGTTTCTTTGGGGCTCCATTAGATCCTGGTGTCATGCGCCTGAGAGATTCACCATACAGGTAACAATGACCAACAATCTTCTTTGGAATGGACTGGCAGATTGCAACCAACTTAAAGGTGCATACACCGCCACCACCGCAAAGCACTGCACAAGTTGGATTATTTCAACCCTTATGACACACCCACCGCACCGCATCCACATTTTGCCTTATCCGGTAGATTTGCAGCAGTGGTGCACATTTCTTCCTATTGAAATGAATGGACTTCCACAGCAATGCAACCAGTTTGCAGTGCCTGGTGTGAATCCATCATTAAGTATGCTGCTTGACAAATCTATCCAGCATTTGGCACATGTTTATTTACATTTATTTTACGATGCAAGTTGATTGAACTTATTCTCATTTACAGCAACAGCCTGGGGGGGAAGTGGGGGGAGGGAAGGGAATAAATGAGGGATGTTGTATCATGAAGTTGGAGTGAGGATAGGAAATGAAAATAAGACTTCTGAAATAAGAATGTGGAACTGTCTTTACCACACTGATGCAAGTCTAGTGAAAAAGATCAAGGGGAAATCCATTTCTGTAATAAGGCAATGAAAGGACAACAGTGGATTTTCTTCCAAACTTCATAAAAACATTTTTAGCAACGATTTACACTTTAAAAATCTGGTCAACTTAGATTACTGTATGTTGGGTTATACCAAGTATGCTGCTTCCTCGGCCTTTGCTAAATTAAAAGTGATCAATAGGACATCTCCAGTTAATGAAGAAACATTTCTGTACTTTTAAATTTTTTTATTTCAACTTTATTTTAAAAGGGAAAACAGACTGAGACCTAGATCTCTTTTTCAGCTGAAGACATAAACATATACAATGTCACACAGCAATTATAATAAAGTACATACACAATGAGGACAACAATCCACAGAAACAATTTACAAACAAAAACAACATCATATAAATCCTCCATTACATTTTTAAAATGGGTCAGGGATACCAGATTGTTTAACTGGAGTTTGATCTGCATTTTGTTCCATATAAAGGGGCAAAATAACTAAATGCAGACCTACCCAGCTCTGTTGAGACTAATGGGGTCTGTAATGTAATCCAGCTTTGGGATCTTGTTAAATTATTTATATGTCTAATAAAAAGCAAAGAAGATATGTAAGGAGGTCATTTAGAAAGAAGTGCTTTGTAAATAAAAAGGAGAGCATGTTTCTCACGTCTCACAGCGAGAGTTCCATCCCACATGTTGGTACAGAATACAGTGATGAGTTTTATAGCTATCACCAGTGATAAACCTGATTGCACAATGGTATATAGCATCCAAGGGTTTTATTGTGGCATTTGAGGCGTGCATATAAATGATGTCACCATAATCTAGGACGGACATAAAAGTGGCCTGAATAATTTGTCTTCTGTGAGAAGATGACAAACAAGCCTTATTTCTATAAAGGAAACCTAGCTTGAATCTTAGCTTTTTACCAAGTTCAGTAACATGCTTTTTAAAAGAAAGCCTATCATCTAACCATAAACCTAGATATCTATATTCAGAGACCTGTTCAATTGGAGTACCAAAAAGTACAAAAGTATTACTTATGGGTGAATTTTGACTTAGAAATTAACATAAAATTTGTTTTCTTAGCATTTAAAACCAGTTTAAGTTTTAAAAGAGATCTCTGTAAAATCTTAAAATCCGACTCCAACTTTACTAAAGCTTGCTGATGGGGCAACAGCGTACAACACTGTGTCATCTGCATAAAAATGACAATTTCTGATAGCATCACCAATACTGTTTATATAGAGTGAAAACAACAATGGACCAATTTTTGAACCTTGAGGCACCCCTTTTAATAACGCTAATGGCTCCGACTTCACCCCATCGACCATGATGGCTTGAATTCTATCCATCAGGTAGTTAGAAAACCAACTGCAAGCATCAGGACCCAGCCCGATATGTGAGATACTACTTAAAAGTATATCATAGTCTACAGTATCATAGCTTTTGACAGGTCTATAAACAGAAAGCTTTTGACAGGTCTATAAACAACGCAGCACAGTGCTTACCATCATCTAATGCATTTGCAATATCATTCACAATGAGCATTGTGGCCGTAGTCGTGCTGTGTTTAGGTCTAAAACCGGACTGATTAATATTTTCAGTAATGAAAATCTATCAATAAAATATAGAACATTAAGGATTGCAGTCTAGCTTTTCTGTCAATTAAAATGTTTAATGTATTTACAAACTTTTATACAGTAGAACACATTTTACAGATAAAAAAACATTTTATAAAATAATTCACATTAATCTGGACAAAGTAAAATGTGTTTTATCAACAAAGAACATAAAAATGAAATTATTAATTCATATTAAAACATAATCCAATACAGGCTGTTAAGGGATATATGGTAGAGCGTAGCTCAGGTTCATATACTGTACAGTATGTGGTGCTGTCAGATGGCTCTGTGGTTATGGAGTCAGACTTATAGTTGGGATCGTCTCAGTTTGATTCAGCAGGCAAAATATTTTCTCCTTGAGCAAGGTGCTTACAATAAGTCGCTTACAAATAGTTATTGAATCTACATATTCTGTGCCAACTACCAAGAATGTAAGTAGGTAAGGAGAAACTGAAATTTGGCAGGAGTTATGGGAAATAGGGTTTGGTTGTGGATGTTATTTCACTCAAACTGTCACATGACAGTAACAGTTAATGACACTAGATATGAAACAATCATTATATATATACATTATTAGATACATTCATTGTAAGACAATAGCTGCACCTTTAATATTATATAGTTTTTGACAACCAACAAGTTTACTGATTTCTCTATATACAGTTGGGATTCCAATGTGTAACATTTATAAAACCCTGAGCCAAATAAAATATAGATATGGGTCAGAATTGTCAAACGGCAGATGGATAAAATCGTTAAGAAAAAAAACAAACAGAGGGGGAGCTTCATTTCTGGCTACTGATTAAAATGTTTGTTAAACATAGGAACACAGGTTTCAACCCACTGGTCAATATCACAGAGTCAGTTTATTATTATAATAATTCTAAAAACATTGCAATTTGGTGTTTGCTTTATATGTTCTATGTTTGTTTGTTGATGATCATCACAAAACCCATCCCAGAAAAACCTGCGAAAGGGGCCCCCAGAATTCTTCACTCTTCTATAATAATCATGGTGACAGGCACAGTTTCTATTGAAACCTGCTGATCAACAAATTTTTGGCTTCTTACAGGGGAAATGAAATCTAATGTGTTGCATTGCATAACTTTCCATTAAAGTAAAACCAGTTTTACTTCATGTTCTCAGAAAAGTGCGTCTCACACTGAATGTTGATTTTGTGAACTTTAGCCTACAGTATTACATGACAGGTGATGGGGATTTTGGCCTGTATAAAATAAACCAAAATGGAAATCAAACCACAATGGTGACATGTTCAAATTTAGTGACGATCAGTGTACCTGGTTATTACAGCATAACTATGTTCCGAAGTTTTCATTAGTAATGTAGACTAGCAATCCATTATAGAAACATTAATATAATGCACAGGTGACGTTAATTTGTAATAACCAGAACTTTAAAGCTGGCATCAATAGTAGAGTATGAACAAACCAAGCCCAGTCAGACCTTCTCCTGGTTCATTTAAGGCACCGGTTAATCACACCATGTTTATGGTGACAGGCACTTTGACTGACAAGGAAATAATTCCTTGACTAGTCGGACAGTAATTAGCTACCGTTTGCATGATGTTCTCATCCTGTGCTGTTTAGATCTGGAGAGGGAAGGAAGAGAGTATGAGAGAGAACATGGCATCATAACAGAGAGTGGGGGTGTGGGGGTGAGGAGGAACAGAGACAGAGAGGGAGGGAGGGATTCAAAGAAATGTTGTTCTAACATGATAGAAATGAAAAGCAAAAGCATTGCTTCAGTGAACCATTAACAGGAGCTGGGGCAGCAGATTAATTACAGGATAATCAGTCACTAACAAAGTAACCCAGATAAAACTATGAGGCTGAACATGAAGAGAACTAAGAGTTGTAGATTATTATTCACAACATTTTAAACATATCAATTATAGATGATCCGTGTAGATACACATGATGTAGACACAACATACCTTCTATTTCTTCTTTTACTGCCTCAATGTCATAAGCATTGGATGTTGGGTGGTCGTTGGGACCTGCAGTAAAGTAGAAAACACATGTCAAGAGAGATCTGTGTCATGCCATCAGGGAAAATCATTTTACATTTCTTGGGAATGGCCTCATCCAGAGGTCAGTGAGATTAATAATGGCAGAAGAGAAAGTTAGTCAAGAGACATGCTTGACAGCAAGCCTTCCCTCTCAGTGGAGTTCGGACGATATTTCACCCAACACCCAGGTAGATAATGTTCCTTCACCACAATCATGCAGCTAATGGAAGTTTATCACAAAAGTCAATTCTCTGAATTTATTTCAGAGAACAATACACATGTGGAGTCGTCATCACCATCAACTGGTTTGTTCAACAGTTAGACACAATCCTAAAATAGATGATGAATTTACTGTACAGAATACCAAACATCATGCAGGAACAAGGAGAAGACTATCCAAGGCGTTCTAACACACAGGCTGTTCTTATCTAGAGATTTCATCACCAGCTCGTTGGCCTCTCACTCCCAAGGTCTACAAGTCATTATACATGTTGTGTAAAGCCCAGAATTTTGACAGGCCCACAGGTCTAAAGATGGATCAGCCCATTTGCCAGAATTGCCCTATGCCCAGCCTGTACCTGACCTAGAAAATGTAAGTCATAATAGCCATAAAGGCCTACTTTAAAAAGTGACTCTGAAGCTATATAGTACAGTGATGAGGAACTGAAGATAAGGTTTGTGAGGCTATTTCAAACATGAGGAAACAGACAGAAGTGGTTTCATAGTTTCACAGTCCAACGTTCCACAAACAAAAAGCATGTTTGACACAGCTAGCTTCTGTTTATGATCTTGTCAGCTTTATTGCTTATTATGAAGCAAAAATGTCTGGCAAAAATTGACAAAGTCCATTTTAAATGAACATAATTTATGAAGCATTTGTTGTTATCCACTTTAACATTTTTATATTTTAGTTATAATTATTCTAAAATATTCAAAATATCCAAATAATCAAAATATTCTTGTGATAGTGTATGTAATGTATTTGTCTTCAAAGAAAGGTCTGAGAAACCATGAATCTAAGGTAAGAAATGCAATATCAAACGCTATAATAAAACATTTTATTAAACATTCTGTATGGTTTTGAAGGACCTACTCATTAATGGCAATGTGGACTGCCTTCGAGCCCCTGTCAAAAACATAACACAATAAGAAGACTGCATTAGACTAAATACTCCTGTTGCAACAGTGGGGAACAAATTCCATAAACACAATCAGACCAATAACATTTTCCTAAAGCAATTAAATAAAAAATCTCTGGAATGTGATGAAGATGGATGTTCACAAGCCATCAAAGAAAAATGACCTGCTTGAATTTTTGCACCAGGAGTGGCATAAAGTCACCAAACATCAATGTGAAAGACCGTTGGAGAGCATGCCAAGATGCATGAAAAACAAATACTGTTATTTTGACCAAATACATTTTCTGCAAATGAATGCTCTGAATGACAATATTTAAAAAATAATAATTTGGGAGACATGTTGTCAGTAGTTTATGGAATAAAACTAAACTTTAAATGTAATCTAATTTTATCTATATCTCATATAATATTACTTATATACATATAATACTATGTGACAACTGAGATGTACAGTATATACATTTTATTGGAGATAATCATACCTAAATTGACATCTCTGCCAGAAAATAAGGAAATAGCACCCTTGTGGGCTTGCTGTGCTGTTGTGCATCAAATCAAGCAGAACTAATGATCAGCTCTTACCCTGACTGAGAGAACTACAGTACGCACATTAACAGACTGCAACAGTCAGATTTATGACCGATATACATTCTCAACATTAGCTGTTATTTTAATTTAATTACACTGCTCAAAATAATTAAGGGAACACTTAAATCACACATCAGATCTCGACGACTGAATCATATGAAAGATTAAAATCTTTATATTATTTATATTTGGAATTATATTTCAACAGTCAAAAATGAAATTAAAAAAAATATGACAAAAAAAAATCACCAACCAATTGAGGGTTTAATTAAAACTCACACTGAAAATCAAAGTACAACATTTAAATCACAGGCTGTTCCAACTTGGGTGAATTTCATAACAGCAACTTATATTGTAACTCAGTAGTGTCTATGGCCCCCACGTGCCTGTATGCCCTCTCAACAACTTCTGGGCATGCTCCTGACGAGACGGCAAATCAGCGATGGCGGCAGGCCAGGGATAGACAGGGCTAAAGTACACCCAAGAATAAGCCTAGCACCCCCTTTAGCCCCCCTAGAAATGATTCCATATTTTCATATAAAAATATATATCATTATTTTCCCTTATATCATTAATGTACCTTCGCTTTTCTAAATGGCTAAGTTCAGGTAAGCAAATTTTGCATGGTCGTTAACTAAGCCTCCCTGCCATCCCCACAACTCGATGTAATTAAACTGATGCGCGGTCATGTAGTGCGAGTATTTGATACCTTTTTGAAATATCGAGTAGCTATTTGTGTGAAAAACCAATGGTCTTTCACATTTAAAACTCATAAATAGGGAAGTTCAATTGCTTTTTGTCCATAACATTTTGTATAACAAGTCCTCTGCATGGTTTCCAAACATTTCTCTGCCTACAAGGAGGAAATGCCAGCACACACTTCTTCATGATCTGTCTGGTCTGAGAGGTGGATTTCTAATTGTCGAAACAATAATGCAGACTTCTTTTTCAAACTTCACAATTTGCTCTATGAATACATTGTCAATCAGCCGGAGGATTTCAGATTAAGAATATATTATTGACAGAGCCATGAAATGCTGCTTTGAATGTAGAAGTCTGCATTGAGTTCACACCTAAACAGTCATCAATTAATTGAAAACAAAGAGTAAAAATGATTCCTTCTGGTCAATGGTTATTTATGAACTCCCTTGTACGTTTTACAATGCTGAACATTTGACACAAAATTTGTTAGAGCAATACTAACACATTAATTGTGCTGCCACGTATTCATGGTTTTAAGAGTATGGTGATTTGTATACTGTATGTCTCATGGGAAATTAGGCATAGAACTTTGAGATCATGAATAGTTCTCCTATTGCCTGAGCGCGCATGAAAGCAATTCATGTCAGCACCTCCATGCATTGAGCTAGCTCCCCCTTAGCACCTTTAGTGAAAAATATCTGGCGCCGCCACTGCGGCAGATGGTGTCCTGGGGGATCTCCTCCCAGACTTAAATCAGCTCCTGGTCTGTGGCACCACTTGGCAGGGTCGGACGCACCGATACATAACGTCCCAGAGGTTCTCAATAGGATTCAGGTCTGGGGAACGTTAAAGCCAGTCAATGGCAACAATGCCTTTGTCCTCCAGAATCTACCTAAACACTTAGGCCACATGAGGCCAGACATCGTCCTGTACCAGGAGGAACCCACTGTACCACCGTAAGGTCTGACTATGGGTCTGAGGATTATATCCTGATACCTAACAGCCGTCAGAGTATCGTTGGCTAGCACGTTGAGGTCTGTTCGAACCTCAAAGGATATGCCTCCCTAGACCATGACTGACACACCACCAAAACAGTCATGCTTGATGATGTTGCAGGCAACATAGCGTTCACTGCATCTCCAGACTGTCACATGTGCTTAGTGTGAACCTGCTCTCATCTGTGAAGAGAACAGGGCGCTAATTCTGGTGCTCCCTGGCAAATGCCAATCGAGCTGCTAAGTGCTGGGCTGTAAGTACAGGTCCAACTAAAGGACGTCAGGCCCTCATGCCACCCTCATGGATTCAGTTGATAGTTTGGTCAGAAACCTGCACACCAGTAGCCTGCTGGAGGTCATTTTGTAGGGCTCTGGCATGTTCCTCCTCACACTAAGGAGCAGATACCAGTCCTGCTGCTGAGTTCATGTAACAGCGCATATCCTGGTGTCTCCGCCATGCTCTTGAGACTGTGCTGGTTGACACAGCAAACCTTCTTGTGATGGCAATATAAATGTTCCGTCCTGGAGGAGCTGGAATAACTGCAACTTGAATGGGCTGCAAATGCTACTAACAGTGACAAGGACACTAGCAAATGCAAAACTAAAGAAGAATCAGTCATGTAGAGAGCAATTGCCTGTGGCCACTATCTGAAAAACCATTCAATTTGTCTGGGTTTTATTGCTGTTGCCTCTCCAATGCACCTGTTGTCACTTTCATTTGCACCAAAAAAGGTGACAATAGTTTTTCCTTGTTTTACCAGGCATGTTGCCTGGGAATGGCTTCTCATTTACTTCAACTTCAAATTTGTCCATGACACCGGAGTTAAAGGACAATTCCGGCACAATATGTACCTAGGGGTTAAAAAACACATTGGTACCGAGTTGACCGTTCTCTGGGATATGTTTTCATGCTAATTGAATGTGCCCAGTTTTAGAGCAAACTGATAATTACCTTATAACGCTAGTTTTGAGGGCATTAATAAAGTGAAAAGAAAGCGCTATTTTATACTACTAACAAGGCTCAAAATAGCACCACACATCCACGGTAGCATAACAAGGGTCCCTATATGCAAACTGAAGCATTGGGAAATGGGAACTTTGTAAGACAGATAGTTTGTGTACAGACAGTTTATTAAAAGATAGTACCATTCACATATACAGGCAGGCAACATCTTGGCAAAACAGACTCGACCAGTCGAACATCAAAAGCTGTGAACTGTGAGCAAATTGTGTTTGATTTTAGTTTGTATCGCCAGCTGAAAGTCTCGCTCATTCATCTGCATGAAGGACCGAAAAACATCTAGCCATTGGAGATTTCAAGTCACAGTTCAGCTCACGTAGCACGGCATTCGTGGTTCGACTGGTCGAGTCTGATTTCCCCCTACTGGCCCTCCAACACCACTTCCAGCAGCATTGGTCTCCTATCCAGGGACTAACCAGGCCCTACCCTGCTTAGCTTTAATAGCAAACCAGCAGTGGAATAGAAGCTCTATGCTGCTACTTTGATTCACAAACACTTATGCTTCCTAACTGGACATATTGATATCCCTGAAATGTTATTGACTTGGTTGCATGTTCCCTTAATATTTTTGAGCAGTGTAGTATATCATAAGACAACATGGCAGAAAGCCTATTTTGGGGCCAGTATCTTTAACTATCTTTCCACTCCCTCCATATCAAAGCGGCACAGGGAGTTGAAACTAGGCTAAAGAGATAGACTGGCAGAAAGCCACTGATGGTATTTAACTTGTGTTTTGACTCTACATGTCTGGCTATATCTGGGATCACAGCAAAACATCATTCTAAGGTGGCCTAGCCAGCTTTCCTCTTACCCATCCAACTAAAATACTGGTAATATGACCTGATGCTAGCCAACAGAAAGCTGCATCAATTTCAGATTAAAGTAAGGAGTTAAAATCTACTATAGCCCTGTTGCTGTTCAGCTTGAATCTAGAATGTCATAATATTTCTGACCACACAGTATCGGATACATTGGTTAAAATAAAAAAATAGATGCTCTTTATATGTTAACACCACATGGGAAGGTAATACTTTTTATAATTAAATTTGGCTACATGTGTAATTCCCCCTATACAAAGCCAACATGGATGGCTGCCAGGGCAGGGATGCGTGACAGAAGCTGGGCCATTGTGCAGGTTCAAAGTACCAGTTAGCAAGACAAACAAAGAGACTGAAAACATGAAACATCTGATAACTGACTGATGTAGATGTTAGGGAGAGATCAAATTTTTATATGGGACATGCTTTTTTTAGGCTGGGAGAGGATTTAGCATAATTAAACAAGTGTTTTTGTATTATTATAGAACAACACCAGGAACTTAAATGATATATCCCATACAAAGGATCACCTTATACATGCATTGTCTTAATTACATATTTTTGGGGCATATTGGTTGAGTTTGAATAATCATAGCTGAGTGACAGCTAATAACAGCAGAGTCAATATATATTGGTGAGGTAGACAAACAAAAATGTTGAAAGGGGGAATCAAACCGGGGTCTCAGGGGCAAATAAATGCCATATTTTATGGCAATGTTCCTTGACAAAACCGGGACATTGCCACTAGACCATGGAATACTATTCCATAGTGTATTGAATGGAAAGGGTCATGTTTTTTCCCCCAAACGCTTTGGGAGGGAGATGCGAAGATATTTATTCTTGGGGGAGGGTCAACAATATTCATATTTACAGTGGGCTTAATTTTCCATATACCCCATGTCATAAATGTACCACTCCCTGAACAGTCTTTCTGAGAATGTCAATTCATGTACTCACGTCGTTGGGTGCGCCTCTTGCAAAAAAGCAGAGCAATCAAGAGTCCAACAATCAGAGATCCAATGACCACAACTGGGGCAAGCCAATTAGTGATGGCCGCATTATCTGGTGATGTAGCTTGTTCTAATGTATTTGGATCCTGCTCCTGACCTAGAGAAACACAACTCACAAAATTTAAAAAAGAAAATAGGCATACGAATGAATCACAATAATAGAAGGGCTTACAGTTCAGTTAACCTATTGGTTCATATTAAAAATAGGAACAGATTAGCCTAGCACATTTCCTTAGTCTGATCAGATGTGTTACAAAGAACAAAAATGCTCCCGATTCATGTTGAAACATGCCTGGGCTGTTGCTTATCAACACCTACAGTACCCAAGCATCCATTTACATGTTATGGCGGATCTGAGAGGATGTTACAGCTTCTTTTTTACAGTTAATTTGTAATGTGTTTAGACATGAAGTTAAGGTGTCATTAAAACATACAGTATATTAATAAAACTAGAATAGATTATTTTTTGCAGTGAAATTATGAGACAATAAATCATATTGAGGTGTATGCTTTCAGAAAAAAATATCATCAGCATTAAACATGGCCATGGCTACTTACCGTTGGTTTCAAACTGGAGCTGAAAGGATGCTGTTTCTTTTTGGGCTCCAGTGACACTGAGAACGTTGCATGTGTAATATGAGTTATTTGAGGTAGCTTTCTCCACGGTTAATTTACTGGAAAGACTAAACAGTCCGTCCTTATTTATTTTTGTATCCAGTCGAGAATCGTTTGTACAGTTTTGGCCAAGCATATTGAACCACCAGATCATCCCATGCTGACCTGTCGAGTTGCAAAAAATATACACAGCCTCGTTTTCTTTAACCTTGTTCTCAGGGATGGAGCTCATTTCTGGAGAGGTGTACTTTGCTGAAAGACAAATAGGAAGATACATTGTATTAACATGTGCAGAGGTGGAAACAATGTAAAAAAATACATTCAACAAATACACCTAATAATATGTTGTCAAAACAAAACAAGATAATTTCCTGTATAGTTCAATTGATAAGAGCGTGAAACTCAAACACCAGGTTTGTAGATATGATTCCCATCATGCTTGATGTCAATAACATTCTTGGTGAACTTTTTGATATTTTTATGACTAGATTCTAGATGTTTGTCTACACATCTTTGCTCTGGGTTTTATATTACCGGAATATAAAGTGTGGTTTGATATTCGTGAAGCACAATTTAGTCATCATGTAATTAACAAAAAAATACATTTTCAACATCTACAATGGATGGATAGTGTTACGTCTGCATAAATTATCTGGTCCCTTCACTCTCAGAATTCCCATTTACAGTAACAGCTACATAAAACACGGACTATATGAACATTGCTCAGTTCCTTTTCAGGAAAAATACAGTAAAACCTTTGAGAAAGCGATTTTCATCTAAGAGACATTCTATGGGAAGAAATAATTATTGGAGGCTAATTTTAGAAATTTGCACCATTTGCTGCAATTACAGCTTCAAGTCTTTTTGAGTATGATCCTACAAGCTTGGCACACCTATTTTTGGGCAGTTTCTCCCATTCTTTTTTGCAGGACCTCTCAAGCTCCATCAGGTTGAATGGGGAGACTTGGTGAACAGACATTTTCAGATCTCTTCAGAAATGTTCAATCAAGTTCAAGTCTGGGCTCTGGCTGGGCCACTCAAGGACATTTTAATTTTTATAAATAAGATTTCAAAAACATTCCTTTCACATTGTCATTATGGGGTATTGTTTGTAGAATTTTTAGGGAAAAAACTAATTTAATCCACTTCGGAATTAGGGGGTAACATAACAAAATATGGAAGTGAAGCACTGTGAATATTTTCCAGAGGCACTGTACATTGCCACGTCCCTCTACAGTGACTCCTTCTGTGCAGATTGGACACCTGTAAATTCAATCACGGAAGTATAGTCGGTGAGCATAATGATCTCAAGCATGAGCTTACTAAAGTCTTCTGTGTTGGATGAGCAGTGAAAAGCATGGTCTGGCTCAGCAACATGTGTTTGTATGAAACACACGAGGACACCTGACCATGACGCAAATCTCCAAGGAGTTGCGGAACTGCCAACAAGGCAGGGTTAGTCGGAATTGGACAAGACCAATTTCAATGGGAGAAAAATGTGGGAAAATCACAACAACAGAAAAATAAAAATAATACTTTGTTAATTTATGTGTGTGATTGAAGAAACAACACACAACAGACTGTGCGTTGCCAGGGAATAACCGCACACTTCAGCGGGTGAGAAGCCATGAGGCAGAAGGCTAAAAATATATAAAAATGTTTTTATTTGATGGATAATCTTATTGGGTAACTTGGTGTTAAGATGTGAAGTGAGAGGAATTATCTGCCACGTTTATTCTTTTGGACAGCTCCTAGGATTTTGCGTATTGATATTTCAGTGATGAATGAATCTCACATTTAGTTTATTCCTTTAATAAACCTGTGTTGAAAGAAGGGTGTACCGGTATATCTTTTCCAAAATATCACACTTGATGAACTGTAGACAGACTAAGGACTCACCTGTGACACTAAGGTTGACTATGATTATGTCATCTCCCCTGTCAGTGCAAACCACACATTCATACTCCCCCTCATCCTCCATCTTGGTGTTTGTCAACAACAAGGAGACATTTAGATTCCTGTTGTTCCAGTCTGGCTCAGCAAATGTGAATCCAGGGGTTGGGGATATCTTGTCTCCATGGTATTCCAACAAAGTAACATCACCTCGCACAATTTTCCAGGTCAGTCCGGTTATAATGCAGGGTTTAATGGGTTTGACAATACATTCCAGCAATGACTTCTGGCCGTGAACTCCATGGTATTCATTTTTACACACCAGATTTACAAATTCTGAAAGAAAATGATCATCAGACATACATATTACATTATTACTGAAGGGATGTATTGTAATAGTGTTATGGTTTTTACCATAATATAACTTTAAACATATTGATGGTAGTTCTGTTCTCAAGTCCCAGAGAAACAAAGAAATACATTTACAAACAATTATTATGGCATAGCTTACTTTCAGATGCACTGGTAAAGACAAAACAAATCACCAAAAACAGCCAGCTGGAAGTCATCTTTGAACTCCTAAAAAAAGAACACAGTAAAAGTAGTCCTATAGGGATATATTCTGAAAAGCTGCTTTGCAAGGAAGAAGCCATTGCTCCCAAACCGCTATATAAAATCCAGACTATGGTTTGCAACTGCACATGGAGACTGATTGTACTTTTAGGAGAAATGTCCTTATATTTGTAATATATATATATTATTTTTAAAGAACATGTTGTGTTTGAACCAATACTGCAAACAACACAAAAACCTTACATGATGTAAAGTATGGCCATAGATTTTTTCATATAATAAAAAATATAAATACATACAATCAATAAATGGTAATTTGATAATAATCACAAATATAAAAACATGAAATCAATAAAAGATAGTTTGATAACTGAGTAAGATTAAACTCAAACTAATCTATTTGTCATTTAATTGAGTAAAACATGACATCATGGATGTCTTGGTATATGATGGAAACAGGGTACACAAAGAAAGTCAAATTTCCTGATTCAATAGATTTGGCTTTCAGATTAGTTGCCAAATTCCTCCCTGAACAAATGTGTTTTTAAGAAAAGGTATGCTGTCTAAAGGTGCTGTAAACCAATTGATTTACCCAAATAAACAATGTGTAGTAGGTAACAATAATGTTAATAATATGAATGTCTGGGCTACAGAAGTTGGGATATATTGCTCTCACAAAATATCCTCAATGCAGCTGAAAATGCTCAGTGGAATAAACAGCTGCTCTGGTAAAAGGGATTTACCCCCCCTCTCAGTGAGATTTACTGAACGGAAATGTTATATAAGAAGACATCTAGTGGCAGCTAACTCCGAAGAGCAGTGTTGAGGTAGAGCGCGAGTATATGGTCCCGCTATGCAAGAGATACGTATGTGTCACATTGAAAACTCATAAATAGAGAAGTTCAATTGCTTTAAGTCCATAACATTTTGTATAACAAAAGCCAGCTCCATGGTTTCCAAACATTTCTCTGCCAACACGGAGAATGCCAGCTTTCTATATGATCTCAGTCAAGTCTGCGGGATGGCATTCAAATTGTCTAAATAATAATGCAGACTTCTTTTTCCAACTTCACAAGTTTCTCTATGAATACATTCTCAATTAGCAGAGGATGTCAGATTAAGAATATATAATTGATAGAGCCATGTTGTTATGAATTTAAAAGTCTGCATTGACAACCTGGATGTGCCCTCCCCTCTCACCAGCACTACCAATTAACACCAAAATGACCGGGTAAAGGGAGCTCACACCTAAACAGTCATGAATTAATTAAAAACAAAGAGTAAAATGTATTCCTTATGGTCAATGGTTATTTATGATGTCCTTTACCTGGTCATATGTGTTAATTAAAAACGTCCCGAAACGGATGAACCCAGCCTTGTTATTTTACTTGACTTTTTACAATGCTAAACATTTGACAAAAAATGTATTAGAGCAATATTAACACATTAATTGTGCTGTCCCTTATTAATAGTTTTAAGATTATTTGTTTGTCTCATTGGGGGAAATGCCTGGCGCCGCCCCTGAGCAGGTGCGCACTCTCCCCTCCCAACACCTCAATTCATCCTCACAACGCGCGTCTATATCATTTCAAACACTCGCTATTTTCGCGCGTCCTATTCGCTTTTGTCACGCGAGTGGATTCAACTTGTTCAAGCGTCCAACTATATGCGATAGAAGCGAATTTCACGCTCAATTCGCGATCGGTCTGAACGCAGTTTTAGGCGGGATGTCCACTGGACACGTCGAATGCATTGCGTTGCGCCGGAAGCATTCATTGTCAATGGAGCAATCTGCAAAGATCCGTATGCCTTGCGGGCTTGCGATGCGGTGCGCTCTGTGAACGAGTAGCAAAACACGATAGTAATGGCCTTGCCTTCCGGAAGCAAAAGTGCGTCAAATCCGCACTAAATGCGGACACTAGGACGAGCTCATCTGATAATAATAATAACCTGGAAGTTTTGCCCAATGTATGCATCCAGATCACTACAATGATTTGTTAGATAGATAAATAATCCGATGATGTCAGGTAACATTACAGAGAATTACATGTTAAATGTTTAGATTAAGAAACACGAATGCATAAATTAAAACAACATTTAAAAATAGGAAATTAATAGAATAATACCAACTTGGGCTTGTCCCCTTTACTAAATTTTTTTTTTTAATTAGCGTAGCCTATACTCGTAAGCAAGCAAGTCTACACTCGATAACTCACCATTTCACATAGGTACAAATCTGTCTAGTGCATTTTTAAAAACCCTGTGCAATACACATTTCCTCATAACGAGATAACCGTTGGTCTATTTTACCGATCAGCAACCCTTTTACCATGGTCAGTTGCGCCTCCCTGTCCCAACAAACATGCCAAAAAGCACAAGACATATCTGTAGGCGACCGGCAAAACTAAGAGGTTTGTAGCATTCGGAAATAAAGTTAGTTTTGCCGGTAGCCTACTGCTATGTCTTGTGCTTTTTATTTCCGAATGCTACAAACCTCTTAGTTTTGCCGGTAGCCTACTGCTAAGAGTTTTGTAGTAGCATTGATAGTTATCAGCATAGTTTGCACGATACATTAGTTACTATATTAATTTTATCCCCGTAATGGGCTCGTCTTAATAATATGCATGAGTATATGCTCGCACGTGTAATATAATGGCCAACAAACACGCCTAAAATATTAGGATAAACTACAACAAGCCAATAGTTACATACAAAACGTTAATTTCTTACCGCACAAACATGTCTGTACTGTCATTGAAGGTACGAATGAATCTGATTAGATTGTGTAAAGTGACAACTTAAGTTTACAACTTTCGGTTTCGATATGGGATGGACTTAAGTAGCTATGCGAGAACATGCGTTCACTTGACAAAATATATTAATAACAGTCAGCAAATTAAACCGGACGCGTCACGTCACCGAAAAGTCTCTGAAACAAGACCGGAACAGACATGGTTTTAGTCGTGCTGCACCAGGAGCGTTATGGATGAACAGAAATGGCAGTGAGGGAACAGCTGCTACTTTACATTTAGTTCTACATTGTTCGAGTTTGTCGAAAACATGACCGCAATAAAACAGGGCTGCTCATGTTCTATGCTCATCTAATTTAATTTCGGCCTACTCTATTTGAAATAATATAGTAGGCAGTCTCATTATGGGGCTATTTAAGTAACCTATTTTTAAATATAAACGACATTCTGAAGAATTGCATTTGTGATGTTGATTAATATCTCAAGAAGCTGGACAAATAATATAGCGCACATGTATGCTCTAGTAACTGTGGGGCGCTCAGTTCTGAATAGCTGGATGCATGCGCAGATGCGTAGCATAAGGACAGGCAAGGCAGACAAATGCCTGGGGCCCCAATAATCTAATGCCTTTTTTCAACTGGTGCTTTACTTCGACACCGGTGTATGTTAAACCAATACAAATTATGTTTCAGCCTCAATAGTCAGCAGTTGTTATATTTACAGGTATCCCAAAAATCTAGTATATTAGATTGTATTGTCTAGAATATAATATAGTGGGGTGAAAGTTTGTTATTCTGGGTTATTTCAGAAAGCAGTGATTAAAATAGTAGTAAGCCTGGCCAGCTGATCATATTGAAGTTTGCTCAGGGTTGGCATAAAATTCTAGACTAATATTTTAGTCTAGAATTTAAAAAAAAAATAAATCTATAGACCTACTCTTCAAGAATATATAGGTGTATGTTGTTTAAATGAGTGGACATCAGAACATCAAATATTACTTATTTTATTGGAATGGAAATGACTAATGAATGAAGATTAGATGTTAACTTTTAATAGGAAGACATCTTCACACAAATAAAAGGTGAGCACTCTACACGGAAGAGACTGTATGTGGATTATGTAATATGTATATACATTAGGTCAACTCAATCCATGTCTGAACCTAAATAATCTCCAGGAAAAAAGGCAAAACTCTACGCAATATTGTCATGGACACACTAAACATTAAAGATTGCCTTCAAGTCTTTGCTAATGTAGCAACCTGTGTGGGAAAAGGGCTGCAGACACAGAGACGACAGAGAAGGTTCAACAGGGGATTCATCAGCTTCCTCAGATAACTGGTGGACACTCATACCGTGTCCTTACCAGATTCACTTCTTCTGTGCCTGGACATTAATCTACGGAAGACGGCACAGGCTGCTATAGGAGCAAAGGTATGAAGGCAATCTTGCTTAGTTTTAGCTCTTTTTTTCTTGGACATTGTTTAGGTCTGGACATGGTTTGATTTGCACTAAAGTAAACACATGTCATGCTTACACAGTCTCTTGTGTGTAGAGTTCTTACCTTTAATTTGTATGAAGATGGAGTCTTCCTATTAAACGTTAACATGTAATCTGTTTACATTGGTGATTTTCACAACTAAAATAAGTCATACATAAATGTCCACTCATTTAAACAACATACACCTATTTATTCTTGAAGAGTAGGTCTATAGATTTATTTGTGAAATGTTTCTGCAAAAAACATGTAGAAACTGTTATGCCAATCCTGAGCAAACTTCAATATCATGTTCTTTCCTTTGTGGTCTGTTCCTATACTGACCAATTTAATGTCTGCTTTCTGGGATAGAAAATTACAAAAGTTTTAATATATCCTATGTACAGTTGTATGCAAAATTTTAGGCACCCCTGAAAATTTCCACAATTGTAATTTATAAATAATTGGTTTCATTTTTATATATTACATAACTGAAGGACACAGTAATATTTCGGTAGTGAATTGAGGTTCATTGGATTAGCAGAAAATATGCAATATTCATCCAAACAAAATTAGACAGGTGCATGAATTTAGGTACCCTTGTCATTTTGTTGATTTGAATACCTGTAACGCCCTAGCACTGATTAATTTGAACACACAATTGGTTTGGTGAGCTCATTAAGCCTTGAACTTCATAGACAGGTGCATCCAATCATGAGAAAAGTAATTTAAGGTAGCCAATTGCAAGTTGTTGTTCTCTTTGACTCTCATCTGAAGAGTGGCAACATGGGGGCCTCAAAACGACTCTCCAATGACCTACAAACAAAGATTATTCAACATTATGGTTTAGGGGAAGGATACAAAAAGCTATCACTGAGATTTAAGCTGTCAATGTCCACTGTGACGAACATAGTGAGGACATGGAAAACAACAGGCACAGTTCCTGTTAAGGCCAGAAGTGGCAGGCCAAGTAAAATATTGGAAAGTCAAAGGATGGTGAGAAGGGTCAAAACCAGCCCACAGACCACCTCTGTTTTCCGCAAACCATTTGTTTTCCGCGATGTAGTCAGAGTGAGAGCGCGTACTACACTGAAGTGTGTGTGTGTGAGATCAGAGCTGAAAACTACGAGCAGGCCGTTAACAGTATAGCTATACGTTTCCCGATATCTCCACTGGAGATATACTAGGAAATGACTTAAAATGTCCCAGACAGAACTTGGTATAAAAGTAGATAACATTTAATTCCAGTTAAAGGGCATGAATTACAACTCTTGTTGTAATCCTCTCTGTGGTTGACAAAGGAAGAACAATGATTTCAAGCACCACCCTTCCTATTACAGCTTCCAGTCTGTTATTCTAACTCAATCAGCATGACAGATTGATTTCCAGCCATGTCCTCGTCAACACTCTCACCTGTGTTAACGAGACAATCACTGACATGATGGCAGCTGGTCATTTTGTAGCAGGGCTGTAATGCAGTGGAAATGTTTTTTGGGGATAAAGTTCATTTTCATTGCAAATAGGGACTTTGCAATTCATTGAAATTCATCTGATCACTCATGACATTCTGGAGTATATGCAAATTGCCATCATCAACACTAAGGCAGCAGACTTTGTGAAAATTAGTATGTGTGAAATTCTCAACTTTTGACCACAACTGTAAGTCACAGGAATAACAACCAGTTTGACAACGTTCTCTGACAAAACATTCAGCAATTTTTGTTGCTTGTGTTCTTAATCTCTTCGCCATTAAATTAACTACATACTTCTCCTTTGGATTTAATGGTGGACTACCAACTTTGAAAGTGCCTAGCGAAACAGGATGTTAAACCTGTTTAAAGTCCTCTTTAAACACTCTAATGTTACAGCATAAAAAATATTCAGAAAATAAGAATAATATCTATAGTTTATTATTCAAAATTTTAGGGGTGCTGCGATAAAATTTCCTAGTAGGTGTGCTTGGACACCCCCAAAAATAGTCTAAAATCACTACTTTCTCACTACTTTTTTTTTTCCTCTTAGCTTTCTCATCAGCAAAATGCAAAATGTGCACTCCAAAACAGCCTGACAAGAAGGTTTTATATAAAGCATGTTTGGTGGGCCTATTGATATTGAGGGGCCCTAGGCCAAAACGCCTCTAGAATGGGCAGACCTTGCTAAAGGATTATGAGGTGTACAGTTATTACAACACAGAGGACTAGGCCAGTACAGAAGCTAATAAAAGACACTGTACAGCTCTGGAAAGAAATTGAGACCACAGCAAACCTTTTTAAAATCAACCCCATTGAAAAGCTTTGGCATGTGATCAAGGGGAAGATGGTCACAAGCCATCAAACAAAGGAAAGCTGCTTGAATTTTTTGCAGCACCAGGAGTGGCATAAAGTCACTGAACATCAATGTGAAAGACTGGTGGAGAGCATACCATGATACATTAACGCCAATGATTATTATTAATATTATTATTCCACCAAACATTGATTTTTGAACTCTCCAAGTTAAAATATATTTATAACGCTACTAATGTGTTAACTTAGCATTATTCAAGGTCTGACAATGCACATTCTGTTGTTTTGACCATTTGTCGTTTCCTCTATATAAATTCTCTGAATAACAATGTTTTATTTGGAATTTGGAAGAAATGTCACTAGTGCGTGGAATAAAATAAATTTTAACCAAACACATATCAATAGTAAAACCAGAGACACCCATGACTTTGCAATGGTCTCTTAATTTCTTTCCAGAGATCTCAGGCTGTCATCTTCTAGGTCTGAGTGAATTGGATTAGTTAATGACAACATTGAGAAGCCAGTTTAAGTACAACTACTTTCACTTGACAACACGTATTTTTCGATTTTTGGGGCATTTAATGACTGAATGCTGACAGAAAGATCATGGTCCAACTTCCCAAACTACAAAGAAGTCTCTAAGACAGAAAATAAACCCTTGCTCCTCCTCCCTCAGAACATGCCTTGTTTGTATTTTTATTCCCCTGTGTAATTTGTGTGTAACTTTATGCCAGTTTGCACCCTCTTCACTTTATCTTGGCCAGGTCAATGTTTCAAATAAGAAATTGTTCTCAAAATGCCCAGCTGGATAAATAAACATTACTTTTTCCAAATATGCCCCAAAGGTTGTTGCTTCAAGTCTTGGCCCTTAAACAACTTACTTGTTCAAATATCAGTGACTTATAATACTTAAATTGTATAAATATAATTACTGTCATATCCAGATTGGAAATAAAATCAAAGTTGTGTATGGTCAAAGGTTAATTTAATTTTCATGTGTGCCAACATTCGACTTAAAGAAACTTGCATGAACGCAGGTGAACAACTATCATGGTTGTACAGTCTTTCAGGACCTTTCAACATCTTGGCGACATGTACATGTAAACAGTACTTTGACATGTGAAACCACTAAAGCCATGGGTACAACTTCATTCAACATTGATAGAAACTGACATGTGTAACTACATTGATCTACAGGTTCTCCTGTAGAAATCAGACAGTGAAATTGGCTTTAGACCTGTAAGAGACCAACAGAACTTAGCAAAACTTAGGTACTACATTTTGTTTATCCAACATAGTTATTTTAACAATTAGGCAAAATGAGAACTAGGCAGAGCTGTCATAAGGTCACTTGTCATTCTATCAGATGGAGTAGCACTCACAAACAGGCATACTGTAGCTGTTGAGAACATTTCCCTTTAAAAAAAAACACTTGGCACTCAAGTTACAACATCAACATTACAGATACAATACAAAATGAAATCAGATTCACTATTTTTTTATATTGGAATGCCCTTTTGTTAGGACAAAATCTCTGATAGTAGTCTTCAGAAAAAACACCATTAGTGTTTTTGACAGCATGGCTCCCAGTGTGGTTCTTACCATAGAAATGTTCAAGTTCCAAATTTCATGCAAAACTACCTTCATCCACCGCTCCAATTAATAAAGGACTCCAGCGTAACCTTAAAAAGAACAAAACCAATCTTTCACAGTAAACATTTTTTTTTACAAAGGCTTCACCAAAATCTTTTGGTTGAGTTGGACCAAAAAAGTCAAGAGGAAAAAAACAGCAGGCATGCAGTTTTCCAAACATTGAAAGTAGTGCAAAAGCAACAAATTCATATGTATCCATTCATATTTCTGGATTGCCCGTCAGATCTGTTGCCATTGACATTTTGAATGAGACAACTTAAACCTTATGCCCTTAACTAGCAGGCCCGTGACTACAACACTGCAGATACCAGGGGCTTCAATCAGATACATAAAGTGCTTCTGTCAAAAAACTGTTACAAAAATTGAAAAAGTATCAAAACAATGAACTTGGGGGAAAAGGAAAGACAAAAAGGACACAAACCTAGACTTACAGAGAAATGAATGGAGATTTAAAAAAAATCTATGGAGTTTAAAGAAAGCCTCAACCCAGGATAAGGCTGGACTTTCCGCCTGGGGGATTCCTGCGGCCCGTCTGCATTCCTGCCGCTGGCTGTGAGGAGCCTCCTGATGGTTGGGGCGCATTGTCCCTCTGCTCCAGAACAGGCACAGCCTCTTCAGTGATAACTGTACATACGACAAGAGACAATTATAACACTGGAGACTCTTCAGCATCATAAATTATGTATAATACACAGAAAAAAAGGTGTAAGCATTGTCAGTCAAATATATGCCCATTTTAAATAATTAAGACCATATGTACTGGGTAGTGTAACAATCTTGAAACATGAGTAAAAAGTTTGTTGTTCTCACCGACATTCCCCATGTCATTATCGCCATCCTAAAAGATTGAGGGAAAGGGTTATGTATATTAGAAACAGACCTAGGAGTAGGCAAACTACATTCAAGGTGTTATTTGTAGAATGAGCCCAACGATGGAACTAATTTCTTTCATGTTACCACCTTATTTAGTGATATTTAAAAAATAATAACTAGGTATATTAGATAATGATTCTCTACACTTTGCAGTGCTTTGTTACAAAAGCGCAGCCTCAAATGCATAAATTATATTGAAGACTATTCAGGACATGCCCATCGACAAACGCCATGCAACTGCAACCACTTGTGTCCTAAATACAATCTGTCCAAACGGCAAAATTTACACTGCATAGTTTAGGAAATCATTGTCTCATCTATACTGCTTTTCTGATATTTTAAATATCATCAATATCATTAAATGTCCTACAGCTTTTAGAATCTGCTCACAGAAAGTAGTTCTGCTTTCACTTTTAATTTCTCAAACAAAGTGCAGCATTAAGTAAAAGTGAAAGTTTCCCCAAGGAGGAAGGCTTATTGTTTAGAGAGTGATCACATGGAAAATTCCAACTACACCCACACACACGCATTTCATTTGGGGAATTTATGGACTTGGATTCCAATTTCCCACTACATTCCCTCAACCAGAAACCAAACTATAAACTTAAATCTTAACTCCTTATTTCAACAGGATGAAGTCTAAAGAAACTAAGTTAACCTTTATAGCTTTTTCTCAATGTAGAGGTTTTATCCACCATTCCACAGAAATCCTCATGGTTCCTCCCCCGACATCCTCTGCTACATTGTCTGAC
>JACXGM010012802.1:0-23972 GCA_016801145.1 Umbra pygmaea
TCATTTGTTTCTGCTCAAATTCTACAAATGCCACCATTAAAGATGTATTGGATATAACTGAAAAAAAACTTTTGTTGACCAATAGTTTTCCTTTACAAGTGGGGCTTGGTTGTTCATGGAGCCATAGATGGATGCATGTTTTACATCACTTCTACAATGAATTCTACAGCCTAGAGGATGCTGCCACACTAGATCCAGAAAATGACATCCACAAGCTATCACTACACCTGACCTATCTACCAGAAATTCAAAGTAGGTTGAACATGTTTAGAGAGGCCTGGAATCAGCAGAGTCTCAGGAAAGAAAACAATCAAACACCCTCATAGATCTGGACAGAGGGCATGCTGACCAACATGGAGGCAGACAGCACCCCTATCAACAATGTGTTTGGTGAGGACCCATATAGGGAGCACGATTTAGAAGCCCTTCTTATAATGAATAATAATAATAATAATGCATTCAACTTATGTAGTCAAAGGGATAAAATTATACAATTAAGATGCACTTATGAAGTTAAAGCATTAATAATCATATATTTCCTTTTCTCCCCTGTTGCAATAGTCTGAGTTAAGAACGGGGAAATGCTTAATAAATGCGTATAGAGGATTGATAGTATAGACATTGTTGATATTTCCTATCTAACTATCTGACCCTATATGGATTATTTATCCGTGTGTGTAACCAGCTACGGAAAGAAATACCAGAGCGACCCGGAAAACTAAAGCGTAGCCCGCAAGTCAGACCCGGTGCATAGGCTACCTAGCTTGAATGTGTGCGTGATAAGGGTTGAAACTTAAGAGCAGGCCGCAACAAGATAGCTTACGTTCCCATTAATGACTCCACTGGAGATGTTCTGGGAAATGATTTAGAATGACAGACAGAACTTAGTAAAGTGAATAATATTTACTTCCAGTTAAAGGGCATCAAGGTACTTTAACCGGACTGTAACGTCCAGCCCTAGATGGACTGTATGTTTTGTGTTTGCTGCCCTGTGTGTCCCATGTCTCTGGTAGCTCCCTCGTGTGTCTGTTTCAGGTATTGTTTGGAGTTAGGTATATTGTGTTACGTCATTATCCTTCCCAGGTGTATTGAGTTAGTCTTTGTTATAGTTAGTATTTAGCCCTTGTGTTCCTCCCTGTGTCTTGTCGATTATTGTTCCTGTTATGTTTGCCTTTCTAGTCATGTTTCCTGGTAGTGTTTGCCCCACGTGGCAGTATTGCTTTGATTTAGTCTATATAAATAAAGTATGTGGTTATTGCATCTCCTTCGCACCTGCCTCTATCTTTATCCCATATGGACGGCGGACATGACACGGACACAGAATTACACAATACAATACCAAGAATTACATGTTGTCTAAAACTCCTAAATATGATCTACGATCTAAGCATGTCTTATACGGTTCATTCTATTTCTAAACATTTATTCAACACATTTGCTATGGCGCGCACAGACGTGGGCCAGGAGAATTCATTAAAGAGATCTCATCTGATTTAACCTTAAACAAAGACTTATATTTCCCCTCGAGAGGGGACGCCCACAACTCCCGCTGCATACAAAATAAAGATCAGTTCACTGGCTGGAATTGGAAAACAAAGGAGTACGTCAACAATTAGATTATGCGTTGCCTTGGCGGCGCATATCCGGGCTGTAACAAAAGGACTGGGTTATAACATTTGACTCTGATTCACTGTAGAAAGCTAGTATTAATCTCTTCTAGTCGCTCTGTGGAGAAAATCATATAGCGTTGCATGTAGTAAAACCAAAACTCCCTTTATGGGATGATCCAGCAAGCCCCAAAATGATACATCATGATATATAGTATAATGTTGAAATCTCAGCTTCTTGTTTGACTACCCATAGTGTGGGGTTTGGCCCCCCTTCCTTCCGGGTCTCACTCCAGCAGTCGTCAAGAGTGTGAGAGACTGGAAGTCCTTAGACAGCTGCTCTAATCAGTCCTGTGAAACATCTAAAAATCCACTACACTTATATAGCGCTTTTTCTTCCAAGGAATCCAAAGCGCTTTTACACAGTGAAGGGGAAAGCCCACCTCATACACCACCAATGTGTAGCACCCACTTGGGTGATGCACGGCAGCCATTTTGTGCCAGAATGCTCACCACACATCAGCTATCAGGTGGAGAGGTGAGTAGTTGAGTATGCCAATTAGGAAGGAGGGGGATTATTAGGTGGCCATGATTGAAGTGAGAAGCTTGGTTGTAAATTTGGCCATGACACCGGGGTTAACACCCCGACTCTTAAGATAAGTGCCATGGGATTTTCTTTATGACCACAGAGAGTCAGGACACCCGTTTTAACGTCCCATCCGAAAGACGCCACCCTACGCAGGGCAGATGTCCCCATCACTGCCCTGGGGCATTGGGAAAGATCTTTAGACCAGAGGGAAGAGTGCCCCCTACTGGCCCTCCAACACCACTTCCAGCAGCACTGGTCTCCCATCCAGGGACTAACCAGGCCCAACCCTGCTTAGCTTTTAGAAGCAAACCAGCAGTGGAATACAGGGCTATATGCTGCTGTTGTGCCCTTCTGGCACAACATGGCATCAACAACTTTCCTACTGGTATAGAAGAACAGTTCCCAGCTGTGGTTGTTCAACAAACCAATGTAAACCTTAACCACCAACAACAGCAAGAATTTCTGAGGGTCATGGAGGGAATTGTAGACTTAAAAGTAAAATACCAAACATGCTGCACTGAAATTTCGAACAAGTTGAATGTATGAGACAGCAAGGGCGTCGGTTTCCTCCTAGACCTCTACACGTGTGTGAGATCTCCTACAGTATACAAGTCACAGCTTCAAATAATTATGTAAGATGTGTATGTAGAATGTAACAACTTACAGTAGTAGTCCAAAAACTGCCTTGTATCACGTGACTTTAATGTACTTGACTATGCTGTCATTATAGATTTTCTTTTGCGATGTGCTTGATTGATAGATGTAAGTGTCACAGCTCCAATGTAGTGCGTTGAGAGAGAGATGAGGCAGGCGCGAAGGAATAGCAAACCAATAGTGTTATTTAATAATAATCTGACTGGGTTGAAAGTAATACAGCCACGTGGGGCAAAACAGGCAAATAACAACACAACAGAACGCGTAACAGGATACATTAACCGACAGGGTGCACATGGAAACAGGAGGGCTAAATACTAAACTACTAAAATACTCAAACGAAGGCTAACACGACACACCTGGGAACACTAATCAACAAGAACAGGGATCTATTGGATAAAGGAAACCAAATCATGACGTAACTGAAAGACCAACATAATAAAGCAATACTCGAAACAAACACAAGGGGGAACCAAAACACAATACATTAGGGAGCAAACCAGAGACATGGAACACAGAGGGCAGCAACTAAACACAAAACATACAGTCCATTCAGGGCTGGACGTTACAGTACCCCCTCCCTAAGCCCACCACACCAGGGTGGGCAAGAGAAGGGGCCCGGGGTCAGGAGGGACAGAGGGCGGCCCGGGGTCAGGAGGGACAGAGGGCGGCCCGGGGTCAGGAGGGACAGAGGGCGGCCCGGGATCAGGAGGGACAGAGGGCGGCCCGGGGTCAGGAGGGACAGAGGGCGGCTCGGGGTCAGGAGGGACAGAGAGGGGCCCGGGGTCAGGAGGGACTGGCCAGGGGACAGGCAGTTCAGGCGGCCAGGTGACAGGAGCAACAGGGAGCCCTGGCAGCAAGGTGTCTGGGAGCCCTGGCGGCAGGGTGTCTGGGAGCCCTGGCGGCAGGGTGTCTGGGTGGTCCGGCGGCAGGGTGTCTGGGTAGTCCGGCGGTGGTGTCAGCAACGGGGGTCCGGAGGACAGGGGTCCAGACGGGGGTCCGGACGTCAGCGACGGGGGTCCGGACAGGGGTCTGGACGGGGGTCCGGACGTCAGCGACGGGGGTCCGGACTAGGGTCCGGACGTCAGCGACGGGGGTCCGGACACGGGTCCGGACGTCAGCGACGGGGGTCTGGACGGGGGTCCGGACGTCAGCGACGGGGGTCCGGACGTCAGCGACGAGTGGGACGGGGGTCCGGACGACAGCGGCGGCTGGGACGGGGGTCCGGACGACAACCCCGCAGGCACTGGCGATAGGGATTCTGGAAGTCCTGGTGGCAGGGGGCCTAGGAGGTCCAGCGGCGGCTGAGTAGGGGGGCCAGACTCCTCCCAGGAGGCTTTGTCCTCGAACCCCGGCAGCGGAGGGAGGAGTAGGACCTCCAGGTCTGTGGCAAGGAGGGCTGCATGTTGTGGGCAGACTGTAGGAGGCTGTGGCGCAGAAGGCGGCCTGTCGGCCCTCTCGTGGACTGGGGCCGTGAGCAGGTCCTCCAGGGCCTCCTCCTGGACAGTGTAGCCGGAGAGGGGTGCGGCGTCCCGTCTCCACCCCCCATAGCCCCCCCCGAAAATTTCCTGGGGGAGACTGTCTGCCTTCTTGATAAGGGAGGCCCTCACTGGCAACCTAGGGGCAGGAACTGAAACCCTAACCCACCCTAGACGGGGTATGGGGTCCCTAACGTGAGCGCCAAAGGGAGGCCTATGGGCTATAACTGGGGCCCTGGGGGCAATAACTGGGGTCCTGGGGGCAATAACTAGGGCCCTGGGGGCAATAACTGGGGCCCTGGGGGCAATACCTGGCAGCCTAGGGGCAGGTATTGGTGGCCTAGGGGCAACTACAGGGGACCTAGGGGCAGGTACTGGCGTCCTAGGGGCAGGTACTGGCGGCCCAGGAGGTCTAGCCTGAGAGCTAGTGGCATAGTTGGCCTGAGAGCCGGAGAAAAACCTAGCCTGTGAGCTAGTCGCGGGGCTGAGAGGAGTAGCCTGAGAGCTACCTGGCTTGTACAAGGGACTAGTTCACATGCGGGGAGCCCTAAGCTGTGGACCGCTGCCCTGAACTTGAGATCTAGGCTGGACACTGGGAGACGCTACCTGGAAGCTAGGCTGGTAGCTAAGCAGAGTAGGCAGAGAGCTAGCAGGGTTAGCCCTCAGACGGGGGGTCCTGGGTAACGGACCACTGCCCTGTTCCTGAGAGCTAGGGTAGGAGCTAACGTGTGAGGCGAGGTGGCTAACGGGAGAGCTAAAAGAACTGTACCAAGAGCTAGGAGTAGTATTATGTGGGGTACCAGAGGCGGACTGAGAGCTAACAGAGTGAATGGGAAGGCTAGGAGCAACTCCAATCAGGCGGGGAGCCGTAGCATGTCGGCTGTCACCCTGTACCTTTGAGTTAGCCAAGTCCCAGTCCTCCTCATTTCTGACGAAAAACTCCTCTTCCTCCTCCTCCTCGTCCCACGATAGTAACTCCTCTTCCTTCTCCCATAGGGGAACGTGTTCCTTTGCGCCGCAGCCACCCTCCTCCAGCCAGCAACCTCCGAAAAAGGCTACTACCTCGGCGTCGTAGGCAACATCCTCCGGGTAGTAGCCCATAGCCCATGCCTGCTGGCAAATCTGCTGGTTCAGCCGGCGGAGATCTCCGCCGACGCATCCCGCTCCGGGAGGGAGAGGAATGCTCTCCCTGGGTTTGCGGGAACTCCTTCGCTGTCTCATGTTTAAGGTCGGTTAATCTGTCACAGCTCCAATGTAGTGCGTTGAGAGAGAGATGAGGCAGGCGCGAAGGAATAGCAAACCAATAGTGTTATTTAATAATAATCTGACTGGGTTGAAAGTAATACAGCCACGTGGGGCAAAACAGGCAAATAACAACACAACAGAACGCGTAACAGGATACATTAACCGACAGGGTGCACATGGAAACAGGAGGGCTAAATACTAAATCTAACAAAGGCTAACACGACACACCTGGGAACACTAATCAACAAGAACAGGGATCTATTGGATAAAGGAAACCAAATCATGACGTAACTAAAAGACCAACATAATAAGGCAATACTCGAAACAAACACAAGGGGGAACCAACACACAATACATTAGGGAGCAAACCAGAGACATGGAACACAGAGGGCAGCAACTAAACACAAAACATACAGTCCATCTAGGGCTGGACGTTACAAAGTGATGTTATAGTTACAGAAAGACCACTGTTATTGTACACCTCTTGTCACATTTATTTGAATACTTTTTTGTACAATTGTAAATTATTTTTTTGCAGCCATGTGAATAAGACTGTTATTGACAGATGAGGGAACTGTACCACAATTGTAAACCTGCTGAAAAACATTCAGATGGATTTAGCTTTAAAATAATCGCTTTTGGATTATTACTGAATACTGCAGTAAACACAAACACTTTAAAAACGTAAATGCATGAAGATTAAGGACACTAAGTCACAGTTAGGCTAACCTAATGAAGGTAATTAAAGACCAGTGTTTCAAAAAGTACTTGGAAGTACCAGATTTACCAGTTTTTGGAAGTTCCTAATCAAAAGATAAATGAAATAAAATAATGAAATAAACCAGGTAATGTGAGTTTATAACTAAACAATAACCATAATATTCTTTACTTTTTGGTTGCATTTAATTTATAACTAGTTAGGTATGAACATCCTTTACCTGGTTTATTAATTAGGGGGTTCCCAAAACTGGAGAACTCAACCAAAACCAGAACAGTGCTTTCAATTTGTACATTTTACAACACTGTCTTTAAGACAACTTCATAGCAAAACTTTACAGCAGTCTAGCCTTGATTTAGTCTTGTAACCTAGACACCTGGGGCCTCATGTATAAATGTTGCGTACGCACGAAAAGCTTGCGTATGCTGGTTTCCACGCACATGGTGTGATGTATAAAAATGAACTTGACTTGAGAATGTGCGGGCCGGCACATAAACTTTTGAGCAGACGTGAGAATGTGCGGGCCGTACGCAAAGTCTTGTTTGGCTCTGTAACGTGACAAATTCTAACTGAAAAGTGCCATAACTCACCAAACATTACCAAATAAGGTAACAGTTTACAATAACAGTACATTAATAATCATGTATTAATACCTGAATTAATAATTACTTTACAATGAACTAATGATGAGTTAAGACATGTACTAATGAAGAACTAACCTTAACTTCGACATGAGTCATATGAATTCCTGCATGAATAACACCATCTGAACTACACGTTAGTACATGCTTGTTAATTAATGTATTAATTAACACTTTGGGGTAAACTATATCAGAAGATGTATTAATAGGGCACAATGTAAAATTGTTCATAGATTTGCCACCAGCAACTGTCACAGACATTGAATGACACTAGATGTCATGCAATAATTACAATAAACCTTGCTCATTGAACACACGATGATGCATTCATCATTAAAAATTATTTAATTTCATTCTGTTTTAAGTGATTCCCCTGCTGCCATTTCATTAAGCAGATGCCATTTTCAAAATATTAAATTTGTGTCTGTCTTAGCACAGATGATGGTTATTTCTGTGGTTATTTTGTAGATTGGTTTACTGTGGATTGGTTTACTGTCTCCAATTAACATGTATCAATTACGATACACATGTTAGATTCATATTTAGCAATTCTAAATCAGATATCATTCGGTGCTTTTCGGTGGTTTGTAAAGAAGTGGAAGAGCAGAGTTGATGTGCCCGCATTTGGATGGAGAAGAAACTGAACGGTAGGGGGAAAGTGGACACATTTTGAAGGGGCAGTATAGTGGCCTGAAAGAAAAGCAAGAACACAAGTCTAACATCCGACTGCATTATGATATAAAGACAGTAAACCAATCCACAAAATAACCACAGAAATAACCATAATCTGTGCTAAGACAGACATAAAAATAATATATTGAAAATGGCATCTGCTTAATGAATATGTTAGTGTACAGGTCATTCTCAAGAAATTAGCATATTGTGATAAAGTTCATTATTTTCCATAATGTAATGATAAAAATTAAACTTTCATATATTTTAGATTCATTGCACACCAACTGAAATATTTCAGGTCATTTATTGTTTTAATACTGATGATTTTGGCAATACAGCTAAAACCCCAAATTCCTATCTCAAAGAATTAGCATATCATGAAAAGGGTCTCTAAACCCTGCAGGCGAAAGGCAAACAAAACACGCTTAAACTTATGAGCTACAAAATCAAAACACGGAAAACTACAAATTAGAACTCAGGCAGATAGTTGTACATATAAGAAAACGGAACAGGATAGGTGCAGAGTAGGGATGCTCATATTGACCGTTTAACCGTTAACCGAAAGTAAAACATTTGACTGATTAATACTATCAGTTAAACGGTTAAGAAGTTTTTAAAAATTTTTACGAAGCCTGGCGCTTCGTTTTGAAAGGTGGGGAGATATAGGTAATGAGGAGCGAAATATACCGTCTGCAACGCGTTCTTCATTTAAAATGACAACCCTTGGAAATTTATGATGACTGTGATATTAACTTGCGCTTTCATTTTTTTATGTACAGAAACGTATAACGCTATCGTATTGGGAAGCATATATTATTTTATCGGCTATAATTCATCATGCTCCTGATGCATTGTAGCCGACAAAATAATGTTACCTTAAAAACAACACACACAGTGATTGACAACACGCACTTTATTTTCAGAGACCGTAATGGTAATTTCAATGAAATGGGTGCACTCGGCAGATATTGTTAGTAACATAACGCATAGCAAGCGTTAACATTTTGTTGTACCCCCCCCCCCCCGGTAATGTACATTTGTTTTCAAAGAAGCCGGTGAACACACGGAGCCATGTCCACTGAGGTATGTAATGTATGATACAAGGCATAAACATTTTGAGATGTACTGTTATCAAACGTAATCCGTAAATTTAGGGTTGAAAAACAAGAGACTAAGAAGTATTTTAGTTTCTTTTATTTATTTTAGCCTACCTCAATTGTAGACTACATTAGGCAGTATTGAAATTGCATTCGCTTATGTTTACTGGGATTACAATTCATTTTACTTTTGGTAGATGAACAATCCAAACGATTAGTGTCACACCAATACATGTAGTAGTGTAGGTGTATAATTGATTTGTTCATTACGATTGGCTTGAAATGTCTGTTAGATAACGGTTCATTGTATGTTATTGCAGTTCTCAACTTCAACTGCCTCGTCTGATTTTGCTGCCGAGGCGATTGGCGCAAATACTGAGTTTTGGTCACCAGAGGAGGCTGAAGGAGCTGCAGGAGCGGCGCACAGCTGAAATGAAGGGTAGTTTGTTACCAGACAAGCAAGACTTCAGATACCCTCAATTCTGCTTCTGATACATATCCAATGAAACTTTTGCATGAACAAGGGCTGGTAACATGCAATATTTACAAATTCTGAGGCAGACAGAGCAATCTAATAAGCTAGCTAAATAAACAAAGCTGGATTTTAGGAATTTAGTCTCTGTTGCTTCGCGAACTACGCAGAACCGACAGAAAAACAGCCAAACAAATACTGACTGTTTGGTAACATCTCGGCTAGCTGGTAAGCCCATAAAAGAAAGCAACAATAATAAAAACCTTTAAAGACAATAGCAAACATCCTGATGTCTAAATAACAAAAAATACAAACAATAAACTGAGTTTATCCCAGATACTTACAAGTGCAACAGCAAGAACGCCAGGTCAGCATCGTATTTGCAGTCTTCTGTTTGTCTCAGTTCTTGCCATTCTGACAACGCAGCTCCTTTGTTTACTTTTTTTCTGTTTCTTCATTTTCCTCTCTCTGTTCCTCCGTCAATGCTTTCCTAACTTTCTGTTCCTAACTATAGTTTGAAAAATCCATCTATACCTTGTTCTTATAGCTAGCCGAAGCCTGTGTGTGCGCACTGCGCAGTGGTGCCGTAAAGCTTTTCGTTATACCGCAAGACCTGATATCACGTGATAACTTCCTGAAGCTGAGGCCGGCGATCGCAGACTCAAAGTTGCAAGGGTGGTTTTTCATCTCACAGACGCTGGGGGGGGGGGCGATACGACCAACAATCAACTCGAAAGAAGTCGTACAACCATTCCATTGACTCTGAAGCTGTTCAGTTAAGGTAAATTAAGCTAAATAAACTGCATAGTTGTTCCAGATTGTCACTGATTGTTTTCATTCTATAATTTGACAACTCGGTAAACAGTGCATCAAGGCTACTTTCCTTTGATTGAAAACAGAAAGTGAAAACGTCTACGACAAATTTTCTGCAACAATATTTTGGTTGGTGTGGACTTTACGCCAGTGTAGCTTGGTGAAACCAAACATCGACACAGATTTAGTATGAAACTAACTAGTTTCATCGTATCGTTTAGTGTGGACTTTGCACCCGAGTGAACTTATACGCAAAGCTGGTGCACCCGGCAGCTGTTTTTGATCTGTTCTGTATGCTGTTTAGACATTAAAACAAATACGTGAATTTTTTTTGTATATTTAACGGGTTACAGACACTCGTCAATTAAATGTTTTATTTAAAGCCAATTCAATCTTATTATCTTATCAGTTAACGGTTAATAATCGGTTAACGAGTTCCGGTTGTCGGTCAGGAAAATTACCCGAAATGAGCATCCCTAGTGCAGAGTACTCACTTAACTATGGAACAAACAATCAGGACCAGGCAGACCTTCTGTGACATGGGACAATAACCAGATAAAAAATGACACACAAGACTGAAACTGAATAGGACACTAATAACTAACACTGAAAAGCTGTTAGGGGAATACAATATGGGGATTGGATAACAAAACTGCTTGGATAACAAAACTGCCCCTAAAAAAGCTTAGGCTCGAGGTTGTTTGGCTCGAGGTCAAGGTACAAATGACCCTAGGTTTATATTACTCTGAACCATCCCTTTAAGTGGTACCTATTCCACTGCTACTGCCCTGCCACTTTGCATAATGACTGATCTAACTCAATGTCTTAATTGATCAAAATGTATATATTGTATTCTACCCACAGTATCCTGCAATCTGTATTTTGTAATTTGTATACTTCATGTGTAAGTTTATGTTGTCTTGCACCATTCTGCTTTATCATTACATTATTTACATTTGTTTGTAGCAATGAGGTATTCCATAGTTTAAAAGTTGCTTATTTTATCCCTCCAATCTGTCATGATCAGCACACAACAGTATGTTATATGTTTGAAATTAAGCTACCAATATGTGCTTCAGAGGACAAATCTCAAAGCCATTTTTCTTGTCTATGTTCTTTGTGTCTAGTTGTTTTCTCTTTGGAAATTTTTGCATTCTTCTGTCTGACAGTTGTTTTTTAACTTCTAGATAGTATGTGTCTAAACTCTGCATTATTGTGCTGAGAAAATAATGTAACAGCTGGAAATCCATTAGGCTTTCAACAATCAAACAAAAATGATGAAAATAGTCTGTTTTTGTCTGTGAAGATATACGTTGAGAATGGATAATATAAGCACTGGGTCTTTTCATCACAGACAGAAAAAGCCTGCCCTGAATTTGTGAAACCATTGATGTATGGAATCATGAAACATTGTACTTGAAACACATTAACTCAAAAGCGAGATGTCCATTTGCAGAGATTCCTTTACCAGAGTATGTCCATTTGTTTTGTTTGTGCTTCTTCAAGTAAAGCTTTTATTCATCATTGGGTTGCTTTGCTCTGTGGGAACACCAGACTATGAGCTGGCAACCCAGCAAGCTGTCATACAGTTTGTTTGAAGTGGTTAGAATTAAAAAATATATTTTCCAGGGAATCACATCTTTACTGAACCATGCAGCCCCTTAACACATACTTTTCCTCAGCATCTCATACTTTTTTAATAAAAACAAATGTATATATCTGTTCAACTAGAAAATCTGTTTTCATTCTAAAAATGTCACCATTATGACATTGCATGCCACCATTAAATCAGTGACCATTTGTTGATAAGAGAAATATATAAATATATAACAAACAAATGTTTCTTCATTGTCAGTGGTCAGTGACATTATTTCTTCATTCTCCTCGACCACCACATCGCATGCATACAAGGACAGGTGTAAATAGTCATTTCCAGCCAAATTCAATATGGTTAGTAATGAACATAGATTAATTTTATTGTTGCATTTGTTTGTTTTTCCACCAGAACACAGGTATTTATGCATACACCATTTCTGTATTTAAATGAGTTTATTAAAACAGATATGGTCAGAAAATCCATTATTTGCAACTCAAACACAACAACACAGATTTATATACAAGTTGTTAATGCAGGTCAGAAAAGTGCAGAAAACGTCATTAGTTTTCAGCAGACTGGCATTCACAGGACACACGGTGAGCCACCCAATGCACTTTCATCTCAGTTTATTGTCCAAGAGATAACGGGAGACATTTACATATAAATACAACACATCTGGCTAAATTAGATTGTGAGTTTAATCCAGCGGCCGAGTTCACCAGCAGTGTTCGTAGACCAAAAAATACCAGGTGATTGCTTCAGTTTATCACATTTTTTTGTTCAGATGATAAAATTGATGAACTGTACTAAGTAGAATATGCTGCTACTAAACAGTAATTAACTTTGGAATTACTATTATTGACTTATTTCAGAAATAGGAGAGTAGCATTTGCTCAGAGGTGTGGCACCTAGAAATACAGTGGCTCAGTAAATGCCAATTATATATTGAATTTAGTCATAGTTGCATCCAAAATCTCAGTCTAAAACTCTGGTTGATAGCGTAGTTGTAAAAACACAGCAGTGGGAATGTGATGTGGTCACATGGCAACCTAGTAGGGTCATGGGTTTAGTACAGGACAACCAGGGATGTAGTGGAGGCTAAACGCACATAAACGCAGTTTACGCACCTCCCGAAATTTGGAAATAGAGTTCACCCACTTCCAAAGTGCGTTTATCCACCTCTAAATTGTGTTTATCCACCTTTAGCCTGTCGTCACTAAGCCATTCTAAATTAAGCTTATGACGTTTTAGTTTCCTATTGTTCATTATTAGTTTCATAGGTTGTTAAACCTAAAACGATGTCTATCCATATTCCGCTGCATTAAGTTATTGACAATGAGATGTCGTCACGACACAGTGCCCCGCCCCCCAGAGATCACAATGTAGTGGAAGATAAACGCAGGTACAGTAAATGCCGTTTACCAACTTTTTTATTAGTGAAATAGGGTTTACTCAACTTTTAATTGAGTTAATTATCGTTTACACACTTAATATTTAGTTCTCAGCACTGAATGTGCCTCACTTAGCAACAACACGTTTATGCAGTATTCTGTTCAGCAGCTCTCATCTTCCCAGTGCATATGACTCAAAGACACAGCAGACGATGTGCCAGACAAACATATCTTTTTACAGTAATGTCTCAGCTAACTCCTGCATCTGTTTTATAAATAGAAAGACTCATATCAAACAAAGCATTATATTGGAAAAGGAGTGTAAAGAAACGGTAAAGAAAATAGTTTTCTTATTTTAATATTTCAGTCAGTACTGTATCTATCTAGATCTAGTCAGTCAGTAGCTATTTAGCCAGCATAGCTTAATCAATGCAAAAGCTCTGTACTGTACTGCACATATTTAGCTAAATGTAGCTCAAATACATAGCCAAACTATCAAAGTACAGTAACAAATAACAAAAACAGGGTTAATAAAATCAAAGTTGTGCTAAGACAGGCTGCCATTCAGAAAGACCACTTGAGGAGAGAGGTTAGTGCTTTGGTTGTGCAAGTAATGTTTTTTGTTGATAATATATGGCTTCATATCATTATCTAACCCATTATAGTGAGATACTTTCAATCCTTGATTTACAAAGAGAAGTGATATGTTGATTCTGCAGATGAGCTGATTATTGAATCAAGTGTGCTAGTTTAAGATTACCACAAGAACATTAACAATTTGGTTGTTATTGGTTAGTATTACTTACATTTGATTGTAATGTACATGCTTTTATCTGTTTGTTATCACAACTTACTGTATATCCACACTAATGCACATCAGCATTTTGCTATACATATTTGCATTGCAGCTCAATTGAGGTAAAAAGATTATAAAAAGATGACACATTTCAATATGAACATTTTCAAAAAGTATTTTATGTAAAATTGGTGTCAAGTCCAAATAACATTTTTTGGGATGAATGAACTAATGTGGATTGAAATGCATCTGTATCAGATTTTGTGTACAATGGACACAAGGCCCTATTTATATAGCCTACCTGTATTAAAAGCAATAAAATCATTGTTTAAAAATGTAATATGTTATGGTTGATATTGATGATTCTTCATTTTAACATGATCACCGTGAAGAGTTGATAGTTTTCCCACCATTTTATTTACCGCTACACCAATGCTTGGTACCATCAAATGATAGCCTATAGCGATGTCATCAGGATACACATACTGTACACCGGTAGGCCGTAGCCCACCTTACCGGTGACCACGTCGTGGTCCACCTGATCACAGAATTTATAGTTTACCCACCTCTTTTTTTACCACTACACCCCTGAGGACAACACATGTTTGGATACTACTATTTTTCAAACCAGATAAGGAGTTTGATCATTTGTGATGTTGTTGGTTTGTGCTTACTGTAACAAAAAGAAGGCAAAGAGCTTAAAACAAAAAAAAACACTGTGTTGACCCTGAGTGGCACAATGGTTAAATCACTTTCTTTAAAGTACAGCAGTGTCGCTGTAGACAAGTGTTTAAAATCTGGCTGAAATGTATTGACAATGCCTGGTGGTCTAGCAAAGGGCAGCACAATTTGGCTAAGCAAGTCAGAAATTATTAGCAAAATGTGCTTTGTGGGAAACATTTCGATCTACAACTATCCTGCGCCTGCTGTGGAGTTGTTGCCGTGAGGCAAGGCAATAATCACCAATATAGGAAACTCATCAAAACAAAACATTTTACCACAGAGTGCACAAATTGTTGTGATCCTGACATGTTAATTTATAACATATACACACACACACACACACACACACACACACACACACACACACAAACACACACAACCAGAGCTCGTGAGCCTATGCTCCCTCTAGTGTTTCATCTTGTCCCCAAATATTTATGAATTCATGCAAGATAGATGTATACATATAATCATCCTTTAATGTAACCATCTGTGTTCTTTCTGGAGAAATCCCATCCATGCCCTTCGGTTCCTTCTTTCATAAAAAATAAATAGAGAGAGCTTAGCTGCCCCGCAACTCCCCTACAAGCATCAAAGCAACAGCTGAACCTCGTTACATTGTGTAAGTATAATTCCCTGACGTTTGATAAAGGATTAATTGCTGAGGAACACTTTCCAGCCCTCATGTCACTTTGTCTCTCTCTCTCTGACAACACTGACTTACTGTTCTGGCAACTGAATACTTTTTAGACATAAGGGTAGATGACAGGGTTTTGAGACAGTAGCTTTTACCTGCAGAGGTCTCCACCTCGTCTTTTTTCCGTAAGTTTGACTCTTTGTTTTGCTTGGTGTTGAAGCTGTCCCCAAGACTGTATAAACAAGGGATTTTGATGCCCACCTCAGGGATAGATGCTAATACCGTAGCTACCTAGTCAAAAGCGGTGCAGAAGGGCACCTCTTGGCACACATCATGCTGCAGAAACAGTGATTGGAAAATACCCCCCCCCCAAAACACACAACCAGATAGGCACACACACTCACATATTCTGTACAATGTCAATTCATATTCCTGCTGTGACATGCCAGCTCCCTTTTTTCCCCACTGTTCGCATTTCTCTCTGTCATTCTCACTCTTGCTCGTTCACACTCACAGAAGCTCTGTCCAGGAAATGAGATGTACATTCTCATCTCCTGAGAGGTGTCTTCACCTTGTCTTCGTGTTCTCAGCTGATTGTTCCCTATACCTGTTACTGCTTGCATCCCGAATGGCAAACTCTTCAACATGTCATTGTTGACTAGAATCTGTAGTTCTCTGGCAAAATGCATGATAGAATAGGTCTCCATTCAGGAGGATTGAGTTGGTCGGCTCTTCAGTGATTGCTCTGCAAACCTAATCAGCCAGGTTTATTCCCTGTTCCCGATTATCCCATACTCCCCGGGATGTGATGAGACAATTAGTAGTAGGAAGGAGAAGCATCATGCACATTAAAAACTAAGAATTGGTGGCTTATGGTGGTCTAATGCTCTCTGCCTCCTGTGCACTTATATCCTTGCAGCATGAGTTGAAGTCTTCAGTCATTTTTCTTTTATTTTGAATAGGTAAAGTATGTCTTAAACCATTTTTCTGGTGTACAGAAACAACCTGGAAATAATTACGTTTAGCCAACTCAAATTTCTTAATAATTGTTTCAGACTCTTCATACAAAAATAACCTGTTTCTATTTGCAATGATTTAATTTCAACGTCTCATTGGTTCACAAGTATTCTATACCCTGTGGGTCATTTAAATGAGAATGTTTTTATTATCTCCCAAAAACAGCACAAACTGTTCTTCCCTTTATTCTGTGGATTACAGCAGAGAAACACATGATATGGAAATAAATTTGTGTCAACATTATCACTCTCCAAATATTAGTTTACGCCCTTGACATATCGCAACAACTCTACAGCAGATGCAAAATAGTTGAAGATTCAAAGATTTTTCTTCAAAAACATATCTTACAATCCCATTCCAATTCCTATCACTGGTGTGCCAAGTACGCAAAAAAAATTGAGTAGTGTAACATATATTTCTGTCTGGTAAAGAAAGTATGTTAGCTACGTGTCTCTGATGCTTTTATAACTAAAGTCACTAGTTTGACAATCCATAAAGAAGTGTTTGTTTTGTGGAGCCTGCTGCCTCAATTAGATAAGAACAAGCACATTTCACTCATTCTTCCCAAGACACACAATGGTTTAAAGACTCTCTCCAAAGGAGTTGTGTGAATTAGAGTCCATATTTGTTAAGTTATTTTTTTTTTTTTATTTTTTTTTATTTTAACCTTTATTTACCCAGGTAAGTTGACTAAGAACAATTTCTTATTTACAGCAACGACCTGGGAGCAATTAGGGTAAAGTGTCTTGCCCAAGGACACAACGACATTTTGGCTCAGTCGGGAATCGAACTGGCAACCTTCCGACTACAAGTCTGACTCCCTACCTACTGAGCCATCTGCGCCCCCTAAGTTATAATCACAATGGTAATGAAAGACAAAATGCCTACAATGGGCGCATACACACATGGTTGTTTTTGGCTAGGTTTAAGAAAGTAATACATTTATAATATGCTACTGAAATTATTTACACTTAATTTAAAGGTAGTTGGGATACGTGTATAATAAATTGGACAGATAAACTGAAAAGAAAAATCTGTAAACAAAATCAATAACCAATGGTTATGTATCACTCAATTAATAATGCATGTACTAATGCAGTGGTTCCCAACCATTTTCATGACATGGCACACTTGGGTGGGACCAAGGAATTAGAAGCACACCAACACATTTTACGCCTAATAATTGCAACAAGCAAAAACAGTTAAGGTTGTAGCTATGGATATTGCGTTACAGGACGTAGCTACAGTAGCAGCAGGTTGCTAATACACTGGTCAATGTGATCAAGAGGAAGATGGATGGTCACAATCCATCAAACAAAGCAGAGCTGCTTGAATGTTTTTTCCCAGGTTGGCATAAAGTCACCAACATCCCTGCACCTTTTTTGTTATTTTGATCAGTTGTAATTTTCTGCAAATGAATACTCCGAATGACAATCTTTTTTTATTTGGAAGAAATGTTTTCAGTAGTTTAGTGAATGAAACCAAAGTGTTCATTTTAACCGAACACATACTGTACAGTCGTGGTCAAAAGTTTTGAGGATGCCACAAATACTAATTTTGATGATGGCAATTTGCATATACTCCAGAAAGTAATAAATAGTGATCAGATGAATTGCAAACTGAACTTAATCCCCTCAAAAAAAACATTTACACTGCATTTCAGCCCAGCCACAAAAGGACCAGCTACCATCAGGTCAGTGATTGTCTTGTTAACACAGGTAAGAGTGTTGACGAGGACAAAGCTGGAGATCACTCTGTCATGCTGATTGAGTTAGAATAACAGACTGGAAGCTTTAAAAGGAGTATAGTGCTTGAAATCATTGTTCTTCCTCTGTCAACCTTGGTTACCTGCAAGGAAATGTGCCACCATCATTGCTTTGCACAAAAAGGCCTTTACAGGCCCATATTATTGCTATATATTGCTGCTAGTAAGATTGCACCTAAATCCACCATTTATTGGATCATCAAGAACTTCAAAGGGAGAGTTTCAATTGTTGTGAAAAGGCGTCAGGGCACGCAAGAAAGTCCAGCAAGCGCCAGCCCTGTCTCCTGAAGTTGATTCAGCTGCGGGATCGGGGCACCACAGTGCAGAGCTTGCTCAGGAATGGCAGCAGGCAGGTGTGAGTGCATCTGCATGCACAGTGAAGCAAAGACTTTTGGAGGAAGGCCTGGTGTCAAGAAAGGGAGCAAATAAGCCTCTTCTCTCCAGGAAAGACATCAGGGACATACTGATATTCTGCAAAAGGTACAGGGATTGGACTGAAGACTGGGGAAAAGTCACTTTCTCTGAATCCTTTTTCTGATTGTTTAGGCCATCCGGAAAACAACTTGTCCGGAAAAGACAAGGTGAGCACTACCATCAGTCCTGTCTCATGCCAACAGTAAAGCATCCTGAGGTCATGTGTGATGTTCCTTCTCAGCCAAGAGAATGGGCTCACTCACAATTTTGCCTAAGAATACAGCCTTGAATAAAGAATGATACCAAAACATCCTACAAAAGCAATGATGGAGCACTTTGCCATAAGGCAAAAGTGCATGGAATTTTGTTCTCACCTTCATTCAAGAGCACAATTTTTCAATTTGAGAGCATTTCTAATATTACGTTCAGATTTTGTAATTTCCCTCAACACCTTGCTCTCACACTCAATTAGCCACTGCTCACGTAAAAAGAAAGAAATGCCAGTTTCTTACAAATTTGTGGTGGAAAGGAGAGAGGGAGACGCAGGCAGGTAGATGTAGTTGATAGAGAGACTGGTTTATTACGATAATCCAAAGAGGTACATAAACAGGTTCAGGGTACGCCAAGAGTGAGTGCACAACAGTATACAAATTTAGCTCTGTGCTCTTCTACAGTGGCACGATACACTGAATGTTAACATCTATAAAGAGCATATGTGTCACATGTATCCATCCATGAAGCGTAATATAGACAGATGCAAAGGTATCTTCAAATGCTATGTATTTATTGTAATTGGACTTATAAACAAATACTGCCACGAGGGGCTAAACCGAATGCAATTCAAAAACAATACGGAAGGAACACTCCGCAGGAAACATGTAACAGGAACACATTGAACGACAAGAGACAATACCAAACACTAAACCTAAATACACTTACTAACGAAGACAATGTAAAACACCTGGACAAATTAACTAAACCGTGATCTATTGTGTGAACAGAAACATGTGACAAGACATGGAAGTAAGGGGCGGGAACATAAACCCAAAACAAAACACACCGGGAGAAATCTCAAGACAAAACAAGGCAAGGCACAAAAGGTACAATAGGGGGAACCATACATCACACACTGGGAAGCAACTAAAAGGGAACATGAGAAACAGAACATCGAAACAGAACCACTGTGCGTGCACTGAATACCAAAACAAAAGTAGACATATACACATGAGACCTAACAGAACAAAACAAGGGAGTCCATATAACAGCCCATCTAGGGCTAAACGTTACAGTACCCCCTCCCTAAGCCCACCACACCGGGGTGGGCAAGAGAAGGGGACCGCGGCAAGAAAGGCAGAGGGCCCAGGGTCTGGAGGGACAGCTATTAACAACGGTATTCACTCCATTCTAAATTTTCCAATCAGACAACGCTTGTTTTTTCTCCATTCAATCACTTATCAAAATACATATAACTAGGTATAGGCTACTATGTTCCTTCGCCTGAAGCAATTCTCTGACGGTCTTGCTAATCAGGCAGCTCGCACCCAGGGAGAGCAAGGTTGAACTAGCGGGACTGCTGCTAAATGTTATGGCTTTGTCCACACGATTGTGCCTGATACAACTTCTTAAAATATTATTTTATTATTATATAATTTATAAATATTTTTGTTTGTCGTTGTTCCACTTTTCTTCCATATCTTAGGAAATCTTTGCCTACTCTTTTATTTTTTATTTTGGGTAGATTAATCTAAGAAGAAATAATGTGTTATTAACATGACTAAAATTTAGTGAAATAGCCTTCTGCCTGTCTAGAAATAAGTACTTTGATCATATGGAAAGTAAATTTAGCGTACCTGGCAATGATTGTGCAAACTGTACAGCAAAACTCTCTATATTTTAGGTTCGGGTGCGGGCTTCTGAATGCAACTTTTGTCCAAATCACAGAAATTGGAAAAAATTATGGAAATCACGGAATTTGGAAAAAAATAAAATAACTAGATTTCATAGGGCCCTAGGTCTGAAAGCCCTGGCACAAGCAGGGGGTCTGGGAGCCCTGGCACAAGGGCACAACCATACATCACACACTGGGAAGCAACTAAAAAGGAACATGAGAAAGAGAACATTGAAACAGAACCACCGTGCATCCACTGAATACCAAAACAAAAGTAGACATATACACATGAGACCTAACAGAACAAAACAAGGGAGTCCATATAACAGCCCATCTAGGGCTAAACGTTACAGTACCCCCTCCCTAAGCCCACCACATCGGGGTGGGCAAGAGAAGGGGACCGCGGCAAGAAAGGCAGAGGGCCCAGGGTCTGGAGGGACAGAGGGCGGCTTGGGTTCAGGAGGGACAGAGGGCAGCCCGGGGTCAGGAGGGACAGAGGGCGACTCGGGGTCAGGAGGGACAGAGGGCGGCTCGGGGTCAGGAGGGACAGAGGGCGGTCCGGGATCAGTAGGGACAGAGGGGTCAGGCAGTTCATGTGGCCAGGGGCAAGGCATTTCAGGCGCCCAGGGGCAAGGCAGTTCAGGCGGCCCCGGTGGCAGGGTTTCAGGGAGCCCTGGCACAAGCAGGGAGTCTGGGAGGTCCGGCATCGGCGACGGGGATACGGACTGTGACATCGGCGACAGGGGTCCGGACGGGGGTCCAGACGGCGGCGACGGGGGTCTGGACAGGGGTCCGGACGTCGGCGACGGGGGTCCAGACTGTGACATCAGCGACAGGGGTCCTGACGGTGGCATCAGCGACGGGGGTCCTGACGGTGGCGTCAGCGACGGGGGTCCTGACGGTGGCGGCGGCTGAGCAGGGGGTCCGGAGGACAGCGGCGGCTGAGCAGAGGGTCCGGAGGACAGCGGCGGCTGAGCAGGGGGGCCGAACTCCTCCCAGGAGGCGTCATCGCCAAACCCAGGCGGCGGAGGGAGGAGTAGGACCTCCAGTCCGTGGTCAGGAGGGGCTCAGGTGTGGGTAACGCAGAGCAAGCGGCCGGAGACTGCTGGAGGCTGTGGGCAGACTGCTGGAGGCTGTGGGCAGACTGCTGGAGCCTGTGGGCAGACTGCTGGAGCCTGTGGGCAGACTGCTGTCGGAGATTGTGGCGGTGGGCAGGCTGCTTTCGGAGGCTGTGGCAGCAGAGAGCGGGCTGCTGGAGGCACCAGCTCAGAGGGCGCGGACCCACTTATGAGAGCAGGCATGTCCTCATCCTCGCTCTCATAACGGGGGAGGTCGGCCATCTTGAGGAGGTCGGCCATCTTGGGGAGGTAGGCCATTTTGCAACGGGAGGCCCTAACCCTGCGACGGGGAGCTCTGGTATGGGGGCTAACACCCTGGACCGAAGGGCTAGGGGCAGGAAGTGGAGGCCTAGGGGCAGCAACTGAAGCCCTAGGGGCAGACACTGATGTAACACCGGGGAAGCTAGTGTGCTCGCAAGGAGGGCTACAGCACCACCTGTTGTCGGTAGTCGATCATTTATTGGCAACTAAATGTACTGATTAGTGATGCGGTACAATCGGCACCACTTTATCATACCTACATCTGTAAGCAACTCAAAGAATGAAAACAGAACAGGACATAGGATACAAGGACATCATTACACTGTCGGCTAAACTTAGCATTTCATTTTTACTAGTTCAGAATTCAATTATCTAGACCTGTGGCTAGCTATACTTACTGTTGTACCAATAGTACTTTTTAGATGTAGATATGGAAACAGTTTACTACATTATGAAGTACTATCTGACGTAATGTTCTGATGTCTGCTTTGCGAGAAGCCTAATTCTGTCAGTTCTTACTGTGTTTACCTAATGTGTGGATGGTCTATGGTGCTCTTTATGACTGAACACTATGTAGCTAGGTAGCTAGCTAGGTATCATTACTAAATGTGGGTTGAAATACAAAAATACTCATCTCATTATTAATTTTAACTAGCCCGTATAGTTTTATAATGAACTGTAATTTACTTCAATAGACTTTGAAGCCTGTCCATCACTAGAACTGCCATTTCCTTGGTTTGACTTTGAAGTCTGTTCACAGCAGTAATGTCAATCATCTTGAGCTACATTTGTGCAGCCTGTGCAGGGTGGGTAATTAGCAGGCGCCACCCGCCAAATGCGGGTAGATTTTCACTTTGGCAGGTAACTTTTCCCAATCTACCAGCCACTCTGGCAGGTGAATTTTACAACATATGATACATTTTTTTTATTGGGCTACTTTGAACATTACTTGTTTCGGATAGGAGATAAACGCGTTTAACAAAAATGCGGAAACTTACTCATTAACAAAGAAAGATGCACTTCTGTCCAGGTGCATATTTGATTCGATTTCGCGGAGCTAGTCTGTGAGAACTCTAGCCTTGAGCTGCGGTAGCATAAAGATAGTGCGGTATAGAAGAAAAACTAATCAATTTTATCTCCCAGTATTAAGCCAGAGTAGGAAAGATTAAGTAAATATAGAAAAATATCAAGGACAAAACGTGTATAATTACAGATATGGGGAAGTTGATGTGATGATGATACGATTTTACGTAATCGCAAAAAGAAAAACACACACATACAGCGCGGAATGCTAAAGGCTCATTGGATGATTCAGCTGTCACTCAAATCACTCTTAATTCTGTCATGCTCCTCTCCCGTTCTCACTGCTCCTTGGGAATTTGGTCACGGCACATGCATTTGGACATCACATAGATTTTGAGCCAGGGTAATACGCAAAGTCATGGGTTATTTTATCATGGGTTCCCTTGCGGTTAATATATATCAGTGCGAATAATTCATTCTGAATAATTTGGGTAAATGTGTACACTAGTAGGCTATGCCATTGTTTTTCACATCTTCGGACACCACAATGGTTTCCCTCATTAGGTATTATTTTTCCTTCTAATTATGTATGTATGGCAATGGGAACTGCTGCATTTGTGTATATGAGAGGAGCAAAGTATATGCGCATTGTCCACATGCTACATTATGGCCAAACATGCGCCCTTAAAATAGCATCTGACTAACACGCCACTGACTTTTAACCAGGTTTTTCCTGGTCAGTGGCGGAATTGTTTTCGGTAACTGCAAGATAGCACCAGGGAACGTTTTCGCCAGAACACGCTGAACCGCCCAACGAACGCAAATTCATTCCCAAATTTACCAACGCGTGTCTGTAGAGGGAAAAGTCCCATATGGGTCGGGTGCAAGATAGGAATGATACATGCGTTGGTGTAAAAAGTCAATTGCGCTGGGTGTAAGATAGGGCCCTCTAAGTTAATCTCTTTTTGGAGGAAAGGGGATTTATCTTGTATTCCAGCAAGCCAATCTCAGTCTACCAGCAAACCCCAGTTTTTGAGCCATCTTCCACCGCCGAGCCATCTTCCACCTGTGAGCCACGATCCATCTCCGAGCCATCTTCTACCTGTGAGCCATGATTCATCTCAGAGCCATCTTCCACCTGTGAGCCACAATCTATTTCAGAGTCTTCTTCCTCCTGTGAGCCGGCCTTTTCCTGTGAGCCACTGTGCATCTCTGAGCCATCTACCACCTGTGAGCCACTCTCAGTCTGCAGGTATGTTTTGTATAGTGAAAAAAGATTCCCCATGAAGATCACTTTGATGCCGTAGAATGTATAATTGTCACATTAGTGTTCAGAAAAACTATAAGGTCTTCATC
>JACXGM010012803.1:0-10769 GCA_016801145.1 Umbra pygmaea
GGGGGGTTGTTGGGGGGTGGGAAGGGGGGTGGGGTGGTGTCGAGGGCTGTTTTTAAATTTCTGAGGGGGACTGGTCTAGATAGGAGAATTTGAATTGGGTGGGCCGTGACCGGCCTCACACTCCGGTACAGTAGGTGGCAGTATATGCACCATTAAGTCGGTTGCGATCTGCCAAATACTATGGAAGAAGAAGAAGAAGTACTCCAGCTACCGTAGCTTAGCCGTAAACGCCATCTTGGATCTAGAGAGGGATTTAAAACGGGTAAATCAGGAAAAGGATAGAAAATAGAAAAATTTGGCCTTGTTTTGACATTTTTTACTTTGGCGTATGAACAAGATTCATGAATCATGACATCGGCTATATTTCCTGATATAGATGTCCATGAGATCGGTAAATCCAGGAGGAAATAGTATTTTAGAGTGTGGATTTTGCACCAGCTGAACTTGTTTATGTTATTTAATCCGGACATGGACTCTTCTAACCCAGGTACAGTTAAGTGAAACAAACCCGGTGACATAGCAGCTGTCAGAGTGATGACGGTTGGGCTTTAGACGTGTAAATCTATCACTTTCTCCCGACTGTGCTAGTGACCGCATTCGACATACCGAGTTGGTTAGCTATTGTAAGCTAACTAGCGCGCTAGCTTCTAGTACTGTAGCTAACTCAGATGGAACTAAGATAACTGGCTAAATGCTATAGCTGGGTATGTGTTGCTAGTTAGCTAGCTCACTCTTTAGGCATTGCCTGACTTTTGATTAGCTTAGTTAGCTGGTTGTTAAGCAGCTTTTGAGATAGCAACTTTCTCTGTTGAAGTTAGTTAGCTACAGTATAATATTGACATTAATAGTAGCTAGCAAATGTAATGTACTCGCTACCTAACTACAATCATTTTCGTCTGAACAAAATATTGTTATTGATCTGTTTTCATTTTGTGTTCTGCATAGCTTTTAAGTTAGCTACCTAGTTATGTATGTTGCTAAAGAAACATTTTGTTATAAAGCAAAACTGCAAGTTGTCAATAGACTTGGATCTTCTGTGACTAGGAGAGTTAGATGATGTTAGTGCCTTTACCACAAACTAAGAATGTCAGTTGATTAGTTGACTCAGGTATGCTGCATGGCTTTTCGGAAAAAAATACATACTGTTGTTTCATTTCGTGGGTGTGTGTGTGTGTGTGTGCGCGCGCGTGTCAGACATATCAGATGACTCTCTGGGAACTGGTAGGGCCCAGGCAGGCAGCGGTGCGGTTGTGCCGAAAGGGTCCAACAAGAGACGGGCCGCGTAAGTATACCTAGCCAACATTTTCGCCCATCATTTGGTCACGTTTAGCACACTGTCTATATCAGTTCTGACCGCTCAGGGTAGCCGTTTGAAGAATCACATTAATACAGATTTGTTAAGGATCCATTAATTTGAAGATGCTTTCTCTCTTCTTTTTCACAGCCCAGACTTTGATGATGATGATGACGATGGAAGCAAGCTCTTCAGGTATGTCAGATCCCACTTTTCTTAATTCTGATTGCTATGTCTACAGTGTGTCTGCTGTTTAGATAACAATTCTGCTTTTGTCTTTGCAGGTGTGATGAAGATGGAGGAGGAGGAGACAAAGAGCGATTTGCCAGGTAGGAGGATTTGTGTTTGACAGAGAAGCAGTGGCAGCAAATAATGTCCTGTCCTGGTAATAGTGTCCCGAGGAGTGTCCCAGGACAGTCAGACACTGTCCTGTGACTCTAATTAAATATAAAAAACAACCACAAACCGTAATCTAGCAGGTCAGTCAGCATAGCTAATTGTCTAACTAGCTATCATGTTTGTACACAATTTATTCACCTTAAACCAGGGGTGTCCAAACCCTTCCGTGGAGGGCCTAGTGTATGCAGGTTTTTGCTTTTACCTTGTACAAGCCTGATGGAGTAGCTAACTAATTAGTTAGGATCTCCCCTCACCTGGCAGTCTAGGTCCTAATTATGCTCTATTTGAAGGGAAAGACCAAAAACCAGCATACACTAGGCCCTCCATGGAAGGGTTTGGACACCCCTGCCTTAAACAAACCCATAATTATTCAAATGTTGCTGATTGGCCCATAATTGTATTATCCATCTGGCAGTGATGAGGTTTATCTCTGTAGCATTACAATAGAAGCTTCTGGGCTGGGGTTTGGAAGGCTAGTATCCACCTTTCCTGAGGCACCAAATGTTGCAGCACAGTTCCACTACTACTAACCGTGCTCAGTTACGAGCTCACGGCCACTGTTTATTTCTGTCAGTTCCTTTCTTTTGAGCACAACCACTGTCTTTTCCACCCTTCTGCTGTCTCAGGATCTCTCCAGAGCTCTTTTCTTTCAGCACTTCCTCTCTTTTATCACTACGTCTCACTATGAAAGACCAGGTTCACCCTCCTCACCCTCACTATATATCTGTTGTGTCAATGGATCCATCATCTACTTATCAATCCACTCTTGCATCACCCGCCTCATTAATATTCCCCATATGTCATTTTGCTACTCCAACTCTAAACTCTACTCCATTTTGTCCACCTACCTGCTCACTACTCCCCATTTCTATACCTCCTCCCTGCCTCTTCTCCACCCCTTGGCTCTAGGGAGAACCACAGTGAGATCGAGCGGCGACGGAGAAACAAGATGACGGCCTACATCACAGAGCTGTCAGATATGGTGCCGACCTGCAGCGCGTTGGCACGGAAACCGGACAAGCTGACAATCCTGCGCATGGCTGTGTCCCACATGAAGTCTCTGAGAGGCAACGGCAACACCTCTACTGATGGCACATATAAACCGTCCTTCCTTAACGACCAGGTCAGAGAAACACGGGCTTCAGTGAGGGTATGACAGAGGAGAGTGCAAGGAGATGTTTCTCAATTTGTACACAAGGTTTAAGTGGGATTCCCACAGGTGAGGCTTCCACATGTAACTGAACAGGGTTACTAGAAGATCCCACAATGAGCACCCAAAGATGGTTAACTGCCTTGCTTAAGAACAGTGGCAACTTTTCTTTGTCAACTTTTTTACTTGTTTACCAGTTGAAATGGTCAACAAGCTAGGGCAACTGCCTCCACTGGATAGTGGGGTGAGGGACTTTTCTTAAATGTTTATTTCATCCTAATAAGTGAGTTACTCATCTTTCGTTTTATTTATCTGTGTTCTAGGAACTGAAGCATCTGATACTGGAGGCTGCTGACGGCTTCCTGTTTGTGGTATCTTGCGAGAGTGGGCGTGTCGTCTACGTGTCTGACTCCGTGACCCCTGTTCTTAACCAATCACAGGCAGACTGGCTAGGCTCCTCCCTCTATGACCAGCTCCACCCTGATGACAGAGATAAACTACGAGAGCAGCTGTCTAGTGCAGAGAATAATAATACAGGTACACAGTATACAAAGATGACCAAGATTATTAATACAGGTACACACACACACACACACACACACACACACACACACACGTGATCCAGATTAATAATACAGTTACAGTGCCTATAGAAAATTATATGTACCACATTAATACTTAAAAAATTCTAATAACATAAAAAGGCAAAAGTTTGGTAACATAAAAAAACTAGAATATTAGAGCTGGAAAAGTATTCAATTCCATGATATAATAATTCATAGAGCCACCTTTTGCTTTAATAATTACAGCCATTTGTCTGTATCAGTCAGATATGTCCCATTTGCTTTGAGCACCTAGATTCGGGAACATTTCCTCGTTCTTCCTTGCAGAATTGTTTGAGTTTAGTCATTTTGTGGTGAGCGGTGATTGACTGATGTCTTCAAGTCAATCCACAAATTTTCTATCAAATTTAGTTCAGGGCTCTGCCTTAGCCACTCAATGACTTCCACAACTTTGTCCCAGAGCCCTTTTGAAAGCACCTTTCCAACCATGTTGTGTTCTATGCGTTGCCTTGTACTACTAGTAATGGACTCATCATGGAACAGCTGGTTTTCTTATGAAGTAATCAAAACCACAGTTGATATCAGGCAGGGGGCAATTGGCATGGTGTTTGATCTGGGAAGTGGCTGGTTGTACCTGAGTAAGCTTATAATACTGTTAAGAGGCTGATCACTTATTTAAACCAGGTATTTAACTAACACTAGTACACACACTGATGATTTTGATTAATAATACAGGTACACACACTGATGATTCTGATTAATAATACAGGTACACACAGAAGATCCAGATTAATAATACAGGTACACACACTGATGATTCTGATTCATAATACAGGTACACATAGATGATTCAGATTAATAATACAGGTACACACACTGATGATTCTGATTTATAATACAGGTACACACAGAAGATCCAGATTAATAATACAAGTACACACACTGATGATTCTGATTCATAATACAGGTACACACACTGATGATTCTGATTCATAATACAGGTACACACACTGATGATTCTGATTCATAATACAGGTACACACACTGATGATTCTGATTCATAATACAGGTACACACACTGATGATTCTGATTCATAATACAGGTACACACACTGATGATTCTGATTCATAATACAGGTACACACAAATGTTTCAGAATAAAAATACAGGTACACACACTGGCCCAGGCAAACTTCAGAGCAGCTGTTTAGGAGAAACAAACACTCACTAACAACTTCTCTTTCTCTGTCCCTCAGGGAGAATGTTAGACTTGAAGACAGGAACTGTGAAGAAGGAAGGACAGCAGTCCTCTGTCAGGATGTGTATGGGAGCCAGGCGCTCGTTTATCTGTAGAATGAGGTGTGTGTGTGTGTGTGTGTGTGTGTGTACGGGCTGAGCTTGCATGTGTGTACATTATACAGTTGTGCTTATAAATTTGCATACCCTGGCAGAGATTATGACAATATGACTGTTTATGCAAAATGTCTGACTGTTATGTAAGAATAGTGATCATATATGAAGTCACTAATTATCACAGTTCTTTGGCACCTTTTTAAACCATACTGATAACAGAAATCACTCAAATGGCCCTGATCAAACGTTTACATACCCTTGAACGTTTGGCCTTGTTACAGCCACACAAGATGACACACACAGGTTAAAATGGCATTTAAACGTTAATTTCCCACAACTGTGGTATTTTAAATTGCAATTAGTGACTATGTATAAGTAGTCAACGAGTTTCTCAGCTCTCATGTGGATGCATGAAGCAGGCTAGATATTGAGCCATAGGGAGCAGAAAATAACTGTGAAAATACCAGTGTAATAAGGTACTGGAACTGCATACATTTGGGAAAGGAAAAAAGATATCCAAAGCATTGTAAATGTCAGTCAGTACTGTTCAATCACTTATTAAAAAGTGGAAGATTCAGGGATATCTTGATGCCAAGCCAAGTTTAGGTAGACCAAGTAAGATTTTAGCCAAAACTGCCAGACGAATTGTTCGGGATACAATGAAAAACCCACAGATAACCTCAGGAGACATACAGGCTGCTCCGGAAAAAGATGGCGTGGCTGTTTCAAGGAGCACAATACGTAGATACTTGGAACAAAAATAAACTGCATGGTCGAGTTCCGAGAAAGAAGCCTTTACTGCACCAGTGCCACAAAAAAGCCTGGTTACAATATGCCTGACAACACCTTGACACGCCTCATAGCTTCTGGCACACTGTAATTTGGAGTGATGAGACCAAATTAGAGCTTTATGATCACAACCGTAAGCGCTATATTTGGAAAGGGGTCAACAAGGCCTAGAGTGAAAAGAATACCATCCCCACTGTGAAGCATAGTGGTGGCTCACTGATGTTTTGGGGGTATGGGAGCTCTCAAGACACGGTGAAGCTTGTAAAAATTGATGACAAGGTGAATGCAGGAAATTAATGGACAATGCTGGCAGACAATTTGCATTCTTCTGCACGAAAGCTGCACATACTTTCCAGCATGACAATGACCCTAAGCACAAAGCCAAGTTGACCCTCCAGTTGTTAAAGCAGAAAAAGGTGAAGGTTCTGAAGTGGCCTTCGCAGTCTCCTGACCTTAATTTTATCAAGCCACTCTGGGGAGATCGCAAACGAGAGATTCGTGCAAAACGACCGAAAACATTGCATGACCTGGAGGCTTTTGCCAAGACCAATGTGCAGCTATACCACCTGCAAGAGTTCAGGGCCTCATAGACAACTATCTATAACGACTGCCTGCTGTCATTGATGCTAAAGAGGGCAATACACTGAGGGTACGCAGACTTTTGAATTGGCCATTTCATTATTTTCTTTGTTTTTTATTGTGCCATTCTCTTATGGCCTACAGTTGAATATGAATCACATGAGAAAAAAATAAATGTGTCTGCTCACTCATGTTTTCTTTAAAATTGGTATAACTGTATGGCCGTATGCTGCTGTTGGACCCAGTATGTATGATTAAACACTTGTGTGTTTTGTGTTAGGTGTGGATCGTGTCCAGTGGAGCCGATGTCCATGAACAGAGTGAACTTCCTGAGGAGTAGAACCAGGTGAAACAGCTCAGTGGACTTTACATGTCATTGGCTTTGAATGCTCTCACTATTACACTGTGGTAGTTTCCTCTAGCTTTTAAATGTTTATTTATTTTTAACATGTCTGACTGCACTTACTGTAATCCGCTCTGTATAAGAGCATCTGCTAAATGACTCAAATGTACAAATGTCGCGTGTATAATCCTGAATGAGCGTCTACACACTTTTGGGAGGTTGTGTAATTTATAGATTTGTAGAACCTGAGTATAAGTTGCATTTTTGTCCAAGTTGAGTATAGAGTAAGACTTAATCTCTGCTTCCTCCTGCTTAGACTGAGTTGACTGAGAACAGCTTTTCAACTGCAGAAAAGGCCTGAAGAGAAGTGGGGGGAGGAAAGTGAATGAGAGAGCCAATTGAAAGCAGGGGACGATTAGGTTGCCATGGTAAAGAATTAAGGCCAGATTGTTGTCCAGAACATCGGGGTAAATCCTCTACTTTTACGAACAGTGCCATTGGATCTTTAGTGGCCACAGAGTGTCAGGACACCCTTTTAATGCCCAAACCAAAGGATGACACCCTATGCAGACAGATGGCCCCATCACTGCTCTGGGGCATTGGGAATGCTCTTTAGACAAGAGGGAAGAGTGCCCCCTACTGGCCCTACAACACCTCTTCCAGCAGCATTGGTCTCCCATCCAGGGACCAGCCAGGCCAGACCCTGCTTAGCTTTAGATGCAAACCAGCAGTGGAATACAGTGCGCTATGCTGCTATTGATGTGAGTGTGTGTTTGGCTTTCATTCTGTGTCTTGTAGAATACCCTTCTCTACTAATTGTCAATAGGCCTTGTGTACTGAATTTGCGAGACATTGCAAAGCCAAGACATTGCTAAATACATAATTCTTCCAGTAATAACATGCAGTATTTTATTAACGATGAGAGGCCTCGTGGTCTGAGCTGACTCAGTCTGCCTACACTGCAGCCTTTGCTCTCTCTGCTAAGTCTGAAAATATTCAAATGTATTATTGTGAAATCTGGGACTATTTGCCGTTATGTCGAAATGGTTTACAGCCCTTGTCACCAAATTTGGACCTCAAGCGAGTTCCACTCAATTTTTTCATTGCAACACCTGGAATACCGGGTAAATGCAATTAAGGATGAGGTAGAACAGAGAACCAGTAGGTAGAACAGAGAACCAGTAGGTAGAACAGAGAACCAGTAGGTAGAACAGAGAACCAGTAGGTAGAACAGAGAACCAGCAGGTAGAACAGAGAACCAGCTGGTTCTAGCCAATGTAGGGTATGATTCGAGTATCCCTGGTTTACAGAATTGACCTTGAATTAAAGCTAGCAATTTAACTCTAATGTCGTATCATTTTCAATCCATTGTGCAGGAATATACGGAGACAAAAATGACATCAAATGTGTGTTTGTCCAAATACATATGAAGTTCATTGTATTCCTCTAAACATTGTGTGTGTGTGTGAAGAGTAAACCAGCCTTACAGATGGTTTCTTCCTGCCCCCCCCGTAGGAATGGTCTGGGCCCAGCTAAGGAGGGGGAGTCTCAGCATGTGGTGGTCCACTGCACTGGGTACATCAAGACCTGGCCGCCTGCAGGTGGGTGTCCGACTGACTGGCCTAATGTACGTGTACACTGCTTCTCCATACTGATGTGTGTGTGTTTCAGGAGTGAATCTCACGGAGGACGACACAGACAACACTCAGGGCAGTCGCTACTGCCTGGTGGCCATCGGGAGGCTTCAGGTAACTGGGACAACGTGTGGGGAGGGACTGGGTCGCCGTTGGGGGGGGGGGGATAATGTGTTTTCAGAAGTCCTTGTTTCTATTTCTGTGTTCAGTAAATATGTACTGAAAAGGAGAGGTTGCAACAGTGACTGTGTGGATAGCTAATGAAGCTGGGCTCTCTTACTCACACTTCCGTCCGTCCTATAGGTGACCTGTTGTCCTAGCGACACAGACATCAACAGCATCACTGTTCCAGTGGAGTTTATCTCTCGCCACAACTGCCATGGCGTCTACACTTTTGTAGACCACCGGTGTGCGGCCACCGTGGGTTACCAGCCTCAGGTACTTGTCTCACTATAGGGTCATTGTGGGTTACCAGCCTCAGGTACATGTTTGACTGTAGGGTCACGGTGGGTTACCAGCCTCAGGTACGTGTCTGACTGTAAGGTCACCATGCGTTACCAGCCTCAGGTACGTGTCTGACTGTAGGGTCACGGTGGGTTACCACCCTCAGGTACGTGTCTGACTGTAAGGTCACCATGCGTTACCAGCCTCGGGTATGTGTCTTACTGTAAGGTCACCATGCGTTACCAGGCTCAGGTACATGTCTCACTGTATGATCACTGTTTTTACATGTGGTTAGTCTGGGCTCATAACCTAATATTACATAAAAGCAACCTGAATGAACAAGTAACACATGTTAATACCTATTTCATAAAACATTTGTACCGTACAACTTTTAAATTCCCTGTGTGAGAAAGTAATTGCCCACTTACATTAAATAAAAAATTAAATTGACGATTGTCTGTAACCCGTTAAATATACAAATATTTTTTTTCACAGATTTGTTTTAATGTGTAAACAGCATACAGAACAGATCAACAACAGCTGCCATTTGCACCAGCTTTCCGTATATGTTATCTCGGGTGCAAAGTCCACACTAAACGATACGATGAAACTAGTTAGTTTCATACTAAAGCTGTGTTGATGTTTGGTTTCACCAAACTACACTGGCGTAAAGTCCACACCAACCAAAATATTTTCAAAGGAAAGTAGCCTTGATGCAGTGTTTACCGAGTTGTCAAATTATAGAATGAAAACAGTCGGTGACAATTTGGAACAAGGTTGTTGCTTACAGGAGGCCTACTGCAAATAAGGGCTATATTTCATTAACACAAAACGAAATGTTGATAACGCTTGCTATGCATTATGTTTCTAACTACAATATCTGCCGAGCGCACCCATTTAATTGAAATTTCCATTACGGTCCTCTCCGAAAATAAAGTGCATGTTGTCAATCACTGTGTGTGTTGTTTTTAAGGTAACCTTATTTTGTCGGCTATAATGCATCAGGAGCGTGATGAATTATAGCCGATAAAATAATATATGCTTCCCAATACGATAGCGTTATATGTTTCTTTACATTAAAAAATGAAAGCGCAAGTTAATATCACAGTCATCATAAATGTCCAAGGGTTGTCATTTTAAATGAAGAACGTGTTGCAGACGCAAAACAGGCAGCCAGTATATTTTGCTCCTCATTACCTATATCTCCCCACCTTTCAAAACAAAGCGCCTGGCTCTGGTTGCGCGTGTCAATGCGTCACATGATTTAACAAATATTTGCTATATATATGTAAAAAAAAACTTCTAAACCGTTTAACTGATAGTATTAATCAGTCAAATGTTTTACTTTCGTTTAACGGTTAAACGGTCAATATGAGCATCCCTAGTTCTGAGTCATCGTCTTGTCGCATGACCCAGCTGGACTTTAGCTCACAGACTGGTCTGCTTTCATTCTCTTGTAATGTTATAAGAAACAGTATCGTGTCTGGTATCTTCAATTTGAATTCCAGACAAGTCTTCCTGGCCCAAATGCTGCAAAACATTCCTGACCACCACGATTGATCATTGAGTTTCTTAATGTGGAAAACTGTGGTTAGTTTGTTGTTGTCTTATGGACAGGCTTAAGTGAAATGTTCTGGGTGACGTGGTTCATGATGTAAAGATTTTATCATAGAAATAGAATGGATAGAAAGGCCATTGAGCTGCTTGGCAGGGTCATTCGATTGGTACACAAGGTACATGTAAAAATGGCTGCAGCTCTGACCATTCTGCTACGTTGATTTGAATTGAAATGGCATTTCTAATCATTCAATTTCTATGGATTTTATCCTTCAACACTTACATTCCTTACGCTGCCCTACCCTGTTCAGGTTGTCACGTTTCTGTTTACACTGCTGGCTATGTCAGACCCTTTCTAAACAGAACTTTCCTTGCTTCTTTGCTCTCCAGGACCTGCTGGGGAAGAACATCCTGGAGCTGGCCCACCCGGAGGACCAGGGTTTGCTGAGAGACAGCTTCCAGCAGGTTATCAAGCTGAAGGGTCAGGTGCTGTCCGTCATGTTCCGCTTTCGCTCCAAATCCAGAGAGTGGATCTGGATGAGGACCAGTTCCTTCACCTTCCAGAACCCCTTTTCAGAGGAGATTGAGTACATCGTCTGTACTAACGCCAATGTCAAGTAAGTACACACAAAGCGTGCACACGTCATATACAACCAATCAAAGC
>JACXGM010012803.1:10869-23746 GCA_016801145.1 Umbra pygmaea
GTGTGAGGCGCGTGCTTTACAGGTGTGAGGCGCGTGCTTTACAGGTGTGAGGCGCGTGCTTTACAGGTGTGAGGCGCGTGCTTTACAGGTGTGAGGCGCGTGCTTTACAGGTGTGAGGCGCGTGCTTTACAGGTGTGAGGCGCGTGCTTTACAGGTGTGAGAGTAGGGGTGTCATGATACCAAAAATCTGTAGTCTGTGCCAATACCAGTAAAATAACACGATTCCTGATGCCGATTTCGATACCACAGTAAAAAATAATTTTCTAAGACTCCATGTACTTGAACTTGAAACATGAATTTCTTTATTATATATATATATATATATATATATATATATATATATATATATATATATATATATATATATATATATATACCATAGAACAACATAATAAAGTACAATTAATGCTCATAGTGCAACAACTAGTGTCTCCAGACACATTCCAGGCATCTTTTCAAAAGGTAATGTGCAAAAACAACAATAGTAGCATTCAGCTAACAAGATGAACATGTTTTTTTTCACAACATTACCTTTTCTTGGCTAGTACAAGGTTTTTAGAGAGGAAAACTAACATGTCAACATGGTCTTGGGTAAGTTGCAAATGATTGTGTTTAATGTGTTGGGCATTGGTCCCATGTGTATGGCTGTATTGTTTTGGATAATAAAAGCTTTGAATCATATGTACTTAATAGTTTAATATTTGATACGTTCCCCATCGGGGAACTATGCACCCATTTCAAGTGTGAAAATGAAAAATAATATTATCCTCCGCGGAACGAAGCAGACTACCTAGCTAGCAAGTTTTCGCAACTGGAGGCAAAGCCCTTTTCATTTGCTTTTGATTTTTCCTGCTATTTTCAGTTATTCTCCCCTGACAAAGCTAGCTAGCTACAGTATTGGCAACACTGGCATCTTCACTAACGGTGCCTACAGTGCTTCAAATATGGGCATTGTTGGTGTTTTGTCATTTTAGAACCGGAAGTTTTCGGTAGTATCAGTTCTCGTGACATCCCTAGTGAGTCTTGCGTTTTACAGATGCGAGGCGTGCGCTTTACAGATGCGAGGCATGCGCTTTACAGTTACCTCATCATTTGACAGTCTCCATTGATCCACTGTCTAACCAATCGTTGAGCGTAGCACGTGTGAAGTCATCGTTTTCAGGATGTGTGCTTGTCAGTGTGATCCACTCACCTTCAATTAAATCCTCCTCTGACCTCCCTCTTCCTCTCCCCCTCATCTCTTGTTTTTTGGGCCACTAGAACATCTACTCAGGACCTCCTCACCCCCATCTCATCCCCAGGGGGGGCTTTGCCTACCTCGCTGGGGGGTGGTAGTCCTAACTGCCCCCCTGTGGCCCTCAGCCCTGGGCAGGTAGCTGCCAGGTGAGCCGACACCCCCGTTCTAACCAGGGCCAGCTGGGGCTACTGTTTCTGTCTGTCCTGTGTTGCCTCATCTCTGGGATACCTCTGGACTTAATCCTGCATAAGCTTTTTCTTTTTGGGTGATTTCTCCTCCATCCCTCTTTACAGATGAACCTGTAGGTTACCAGCATGAAAACGCTGAGGGTAACAAACCCCCCCTCTCTTAGATTCCATGGTGGCTGGTGGTGGGAAGACTGCTGTACGGATGTCTTTCTGGTGTCGCGGGGCAGCGGTGGACGGCCTGTGGGCTAATGATAGGTTCTGTCGTCACTCCTAACTGGGCCTTTAATCCTCCTTTAAAGGCAAATGCAGCAGCAAGCGGACCTGGATGGGGGAGGAGGGAGGAGGGACGCCCTGTATGAAGCAGGACCAGCCACACATACTCAGGTAAGAATATGGGACTCACTGGCACTTACGGGGTTAGTACCAGCCGAAGACCGTAATGGCTCTTTCCCATTGCAGCGCCAGTCAACACCCCTCACAGTATGGATGGTGTTTGCATTTATAACCAACATGCTGGGTAGCGTACCGTACCAGTTTATATCAGAGGAAATACATTCTAACTTCAACAGCCAATGTTTGTTGGTTTCTTTACTTGAATTGATGCAATTCTTTGAGGATTCTAAATATATATTTTATGCACTTATACCATAACATATGTTAATTGCTTTTTTTATTATTATTATTATTATTATTATTATGTCAAGAAACAGGTTTTACAACCTTATATGCTCATTTATGAAAGAGGAAGTAGCCTTCTCACCAGCCAAATTCTACACCCCTATTAAACTGAAATACCTCTATGCAAAAAGTTGTTTAATTCAGATTACAAGTTGCCTGGTATTGTTGTATTACCAATCGTTTAATTCATATATTCTGTAAATTGAGGCATACAATTGTTTTCCTCTATAGGCGTTGTATATTTGCACATTCTCTTTCCCACTGTCAATCACAAAAGCTTACATTGCGCAAACCATTCTCAGATCGGTTGTGAAAACCGCCTGCACTGTACTTGACCTGTCCGTGTCGGCGCGGAGCGCTGCGGTTCGCTTTGATGCGGTCAATGGAAAATGGGCTTAAGTGATTAGTGACTAGTTGACTGTCGTCCATGTTAGATGCCTGCCCAGGCCGGAAGCTCAGCCGGGCCAGACCACAGTAAGACCATGGAGAAGGCAGAGCTCTACCCCTCCTTGTACCCCACCCCAGACCAGCCCAAGGTCCTGCCCTCCACCTCGGCCCCTGGAGGACCCCTCTACCCTCAGGGCAACAATTCCACCTTCACAGCAGCCAGCTGCTCCAACGAGGCTTACAGCAGGTATGAACCTGTTCTGTACCCAGCTAATCTCAGGTCTTTTTATTGCTTCCACTGGAATAGGAGTGTTTAGAAGCAGTATATGATACAACAGCGTGTGGTATTTGGCCAGTTAACCACAGCTGCCCTTTGCAGTTCATTGCCAGGACATATGAACTATTCACCACAACTCTTTAAGTTTTTTCTATTATAAACTGCAACCCTCATTAATGAATTAACAACATCCACATAATGTAAGCAGTTGCTTTGTAAATAGGTGTTAAAGCTAACAGTTAGCCGAGAAGTCGTTTTTGCATCATAGTCGCCATAAAACCTAGCGCCAATACGTGATTGTGGCTCTTCGTGTTAATCCTTTGCCCATAAAGGGTTTTCAGAGCTTCAGAAAAGGTCTGTGATACTTTTAGACTTACCTTGCGTCTGTCCTTCTAATCATCAAATTCCTGTTGGTGATGTTTGTCTACATGCATTAGTTCACTCTCTGAGTTAATTTTTGGGGGTAAAATTTTCTGTAGGTGAATATAGATGAAAGTAATCTTGTCCTATAGATATGTGAACAGTTAATTAAATGCTGAGTTATTGTTAGCTCACAATAATTATTGATCTTGATTTAAAATGGTTCTAAACATTCCCTTATGGAGGAAACATTGGTGGAACAATGCAAAGATTCGCTACTGGGTTTTGCTGCTAGGTTATATATGGATCGTGCTATTTCTGTTAATATCAATGCCATCTGAAAGTTCCAGTGGCCTGGCTATGGCCAAAGACACAGCAGAAACAAAGCTGTCACTTAGCCACTGTTCTGATCTGATTCCAGGTCAGTGGTGATCACCCCTCAAGCAGTCCAGCCATCCCGTTCTGCAGGCCAGATGCTGGCCCAAATGTCCCGGCAGAACGGTGCTCCCTCCACGGCCGTGCCCCCGACCAACAGCAGCCCCTTGCAGGGAGGGGCAGCAGGGGGCTGGCCGGGGGTCAGACCCCCGTTCAACAACCAGGTGAGCGTGGTCTGCTGCAGGTCGCTATTAAGGGCAGACTGCCAGCTTCTAGGAGAGAGAGTCTTGAATCTGAGTGTTACGGTTGACAAGGAAAAGTTTACATTCAGGACCACGATTAGGCGTGAATACTAGCGTTTTGTGTTCTGCTCCTGCCCAGCAGGTGGTGCCCTCTGCTGGAAAGACCCTGTCATCTCAGTTTGCCATGAGTGGCTTTGGGGGGGGGTCATCCAACTCGTATACAGCAATGCCCACCGCTGCCACGCCCACCCCCACCACAGGGGCCAGCTACTCTAACATCAATCCCAGTCTCAACATCAACGGATATGGTACGCTGTGCAGCTGAGAACTATGGTGTCAATTCATAATAACTACACACAGTAATATGTATAAAAAATTATGAATTATTAATTGGTCCCACATTTAACACAAAAAACTGTTTTTGGTATTGTGACACCTTTTAAAGACTCAATCACCGGAACTACTGCAGCTACTAATTAGAAAATGTGCGGCCTTTAATCAATTATCCCAGACTTTAAATCAGCCTTCACAAATCTAATGGTTAGTTCATTAGGACCTTTCGTAAACACATTTTGGAGTCATTGATACATAAGTAATAACCTGTAAAACAACCTATAAGACATGCTTTGTGTGTAGTTATTATTAGTCATACCTGTATGGTTGTTAAAGGGATGTTTGCCTCTGTGCCGTTATAATCCTGAAGCCTAAACCACACAAGAAGCATGTTTTTACAGGAGAGATCACGCTATGATGAGTGAGAATCTGGCTGAGTGTCAATTGCTTTAGCATGTCAAACTAGATCGTCTGTTTGTCTTGCGTAAACACTGACAGTACCAGGAAAATGAGCTGATAGAATGTCACATGGTTGTTTGTTCATTGTTTTATCTGGATTTGTGAAATCTAGGTGAAAAGTTAAAATACACTGCTAAAACAAATAAAGGGAACACTTAAACAACACAATGTAACTCCAAGTCAATCACACTTCTGTGAAATAACACTGTCCACTCAGGAAGCAACACTGATTGACAATCAATTTCACATGCTGTTGTGCAAATGGAACAGACAACAAGTGGAAATTATAGGCAATTAGCAAGACACCCCCAATAAAGGAGTGTTTCTGCAGTTGGTGACCACAGACCACTTCTCAGTTCCTATGCTTTCTGGCTGATGTTTTGGTCACTTTTGAATGCTGGCGGTGCTTTCACTCTAGTTGTAGCATGAGACAGAGTTTACAACCCACACAAGTGGCTCAGGTAGTGCAGCTCATCCAGGATGGCACATCAAAGCTGTGGCAAGAAGGTTTGCTGTGTCTGTCAGCATAGCGTCCAGAGCAGGGAGGCACTACCAGGAGACAGGCCAGTACATCAGGAGACGTGGAGGAGGGCGTAGGAGGGCAACAACCCAGCAGCAGGACCGCTACTTCCATCTTTGTGCAAAAAGGAGCAGGAGGAGCACTGCCAGAGCCCTGCAAAACGACCTCCAGCAGGCCATAAATGTGCATGTGTCCAATCAAACGGTCAGAAACAGACTCCATGAAGGTGGTATGAGGGCCTGACATCCACAGGTGGGTGATGTGCTTACAACCCAACACCGTGCAGGACGTTTGGCATTTGCCAGAGAACACCAAGATTATCAGATTCGCCACTTTTACCCTATGCTCTTCACAGATGAAAGCAGGTTCACACTGAACACATGTTACAAAGTCTGGAGACGCCGTGGAGAACATTCTGCCTGCAACATCCTCCAGCATGACCGGTTTGGCAGTGGGTCAGTAATTGTGTGGGGTGGCATTTCTTTGGGGGCCGCACAGCCCTTCATGTGCTCGCCAGAGGTAGCCTGACTGCCATTAGGTACCGAGATGAGATCCTCAGACCCCTTGTGAGACCATATGCTGGTGCGGTTGTCCCTGGGTTCCTCCTAATGCAAGACAATGCTAGACCTCATGTGGCTGGAGTGTGTCAGCAGTTCCTGCAAGAGGAAGGCATTGATGCTATGGACTGGCCCGCCTGTTCCCCAGACCTGAATCCGATTGAGCACATCTGGGACATCATGTCTCGCTCCATCCACCAACGCCACGTTGCACCACAGACTGTCCAGGAGTTGGCGGATGCTTTAGTCCAGGTCTGTGAGGACATCCCTCAGGAGACCATTTGCCACCTCATCAGGAGCATGCCCAGGCGTTGTAGGGAGGTCATAAAGTCACATGGAGGCCACACACACTACTGAGCCTCATTTGTTTTAAGGACATTACATCAAAGTTGGATCAGGCTGTAGTGTGGTTTTCCACTTTGATTTTGAGTGTGACTCCATATCCAGACCTCCATGGGTTGATAAATTTGATTTCCATTGATTATTTTTGTTTGATTTTGTTGTCAGCACATTCAACTATGTAAAGATGAAAGTATTTTATAGGATTAGTTCTTTCACTCAGATCTAGGATGTGTTATCTTAGTGTTCCCTTTATTTTTTTGAGCAGTTTAATTTTGATATGTTTGACTGGTCCAGTTATGTGTAGGTTAGTACTTAAGTTACATGGTGTATCAATACACAAATGCAACTATTCTATATATTTTATCACTTAATTTTGTTGGATTTCTAATGTTAAGGTGCCCTCCTTCACACATTTCTAAGTTCTTGATGGTGTCTGTGTAATTCTCCTCTAGACGGTTCTCAGTCTGGGCAGCAGTTTCCCTCCAGAGCAGCAGAGGCAGTGTGGCCCCAGTGGCAGGGCCAGAACAATGCAGAGCCACACCCCCACACACAGAACAACCAGGCTGAGATCTTCCCTGTAAGTGTTAACACACTGTTGTCTCTCATCTTTGGGTAACTCTGTCACATCAGTCATTTGTTGTCATGTTGCAGGATGTTCAAGCCTCTCTCCTTTCTTTCTCTCTCTAGGATGTTCTCTCCATGCTTGAGCAACCGGCCAACTTCAACAATGATGAATTTGAGATTCCCATATACCCCCCTTTCAACGAGTGACCCCCCCCACCTACTTTCCATACTTTGTTTTCTCTTTCTCTCATTCAGCCTTATCTCTACCTTTGTGCTTGCTGGCTTTCTTTTTTTAAGTTTACATTTTGGTTGGATAATAGCACTATTGGGATAAAGAGTGAAAAATAAGGTGAACTCAAGATTATTGTACCTCAGAGTGAAGCATGGAATATTCTAGAACAGAGCAAAGAGTCCTGACAGAGATTCAGCAGAGGCACACATGCATTTTAGATAGTAGAACACTCATGGCCTTTGGAAAACAGATGTGGCTTATTCCTAGATGTCTGTTTAGATCTGGGCTCCTTCACAGATCTCTACATCATATGGGTAGATTAGTTCAGTCATCCAAATTTACTCTCAGGCCATCCAGGTAATTTGGGGGCGTAGTTAACTTCTGATCTGATGCCTGTGAATATCCTCGGCTTCTCTCACTTTTTTAGCCTAGCAACCCTCTACATGTTTTAGAAAACACTGACCAATCACAGGCTTTTTAAACTTGGGGCAGATATTTGTACATATTTCTAATGTCTAAGGCACATTTGAATGAGGTTATGGTTGATTCAGGTGGTAGTCTGGGCGTCAGGGACAGGGCAGTGATGTTAGGGAGGAGAAGGGTATAATATGGTGTGTGTTAGCCGGTGTGTGTATTAACACCGATAGCTATTACATTATGACCACCTGCCTAATATTGTGTAGGTCCCCCTTTAGCCGCCAAAACAGCCCTGACCCGTTGAGACATGGACTCCACTAGACCTCTGAAGGTGTGCTGTGGTATCTGACACCAAGATGTTAGCAGCAGATCCTTCAAGTCCTGTAAATTGTGAGGTGGGGCCTCCATGGATGGGACTTGTTTGTCCAGCACATCCCACAGAAGCTTGATTGGATTTAAATCTGGGAAATTTGGACGCAAAGTCAACACCATGAACCATTCCTGAAGCATTTTTGCTTTGTGGTTGGGCGCACTATCCTACTGAAAGAGGCCAATGTCATCAGGGAGCACTGTTTCCATGAAAAAGTGAAATGGTCTGCAACAATGCTCAGGTAGGTTGTACATGTCAAAATAACCTCAAAATGAATTGCAGGACCCAAGGTTTCCCCGCAGAACATTGCCCAAAGCATCACACTGCCTCCGCTGACTTGCCTTCTTCTCATAGTGCATCCTGGTGCCACGTGTTCCCCGACACCTAGCCATCCACATTCTGTACAAGAAAACGTGATTCATCAGTCCAGGCTACCATCTTCCATTGCCCCGTGGTCCAGTTTTGATGCTAACGTGCCCCTTGTAGATCCTTTCGGCAGTGATGGGTGTGCGGCTACGCAGCCCCATATGCAACAAACTGTGATGCACTGTGTGTTCTGACACCTATCAGAACCAACAGTCACTTTTTCAGCCATTTGAGCTACAATAGCTTGTCTGTTGGATTAGACCACACGGGCCAGTCTTTGCTCCCCACGTGCATCAATGAGTCTTGGCTGCCCAGGACTGTCAGTTCACCAATTGTCCTTCCTTTGACCACTTTTGATAAGTACTGACTACTGGAGACTGGGAACACCCCACAAGCGCAGCAGTTTTGGAGATGCTCAGACCCAGTTCTCTCACCATCACAATTTGGCCCTTGTGAAAGTCGCTCAAATCCTTACGCTTTGCCCATTTTTCCTGCTTCTAACACATCAACTTTGAGGACAAAATTTTCACTTGCTGCCTAATATATCCCACCCACTTACAGGTGCCATGAAAATGAGATTATCGGTGTAATTCACTTCCCCTGTCAGTGGTCATAGTGTTATGGCATGTGCGTGCGTGCGTGCGTGCGTGTGTGTGCGTGCGTGCTTGCGCGCGTGTGTGTGTATGCGCATGCGCATGTATATGTATGTATACGACACACACACACAGTACTGTGGAAATCTTAGACACCCTAGAAATAGTTTGACTTAAATCTATTCAGGTTTTGTGTTCTGCATTAGTGTGTCAGTAGAGAAGAGCAATGTATGTATTTCCAAACCTTCATTTGCTAATTGAAATGCAATGCTAGAGAGAATTATTTAATATTGACCAGCGCATGGTGACACAATCATAACAAACAAGTATGTTAATGATCAATGACATAAAACAATGATAAAACCAACCTGATTAACTGAAACAGAACTCTTGTGTAGAAGGAAATAAACTGGGTGAAGGACAATCAGACTAAAAGGTGAGGGTGTGAAACGTGACATTTCTGTGTAGTTATTTCAGTTTTTAACTGTTGTCTTCTCTTTACACCATAAGTTTCATATTTAGGAACTTTAATTTCTATATTTTTTAAAGCATCTTCCATTTATAGATTTTTTGTACAGGTTTAAGACTTTTGCACAGTACTGTATATACGCATTATATAGATCCAGTTTGTCTACTGGAGATGCACACTAATCTGAAGAGTCTTCACTCTCTTGGATTAATTCCTCTTCCTCAGTTGCCAGGTTTTTCCAGCGGACTCTTCCTCAGTTGACAGGGTTTTCAATTAGTTTTATTTTTTTTCGTTTTACTCAAAAGTAAAATCATATGTTTTTGTCCAAAAATAAAAATAGGATGGAAAGCAATAATTTATATGCAGGAATTATGTACTTTTTAAGCCATTATTTTTTGTCATGTTTTAATGAAGATTATTTTAATATGAAAAGATAAGTTTTATTGATTGACATTTCCACAACTGGGTGTGTTAATTTTCATACATTTTGATTGGTTGTTCCTGTTTGTAGCCGTGTGATGATTTTTATTTTAATATCTAACATTAAGGTGGATTATTGAAATTTTTGTTTAGAGCTGACAATTTCTGATTCTAAATGGCTCAGAATCATGTCATGGTTTTACATGTACTCAATTCAGCAGTGAATCTTGTGCTGATGGGAAAATTGGAATTTGAAAATGTTTTGTAAGATTTGAGCCAAAACGGGTCTCCATTTATCCAATTCTCTACTACAGTATGTCACTTATTTCATATTGTATCAGCTTTTTCTTTTAATGATATGTTGGAATTGAATTCGTAACATATCATTTCATAGTTTGGTAATTTTGCAGAATCTTATCAAAAGTGACCTAAAGCAGCAAATAGGATTATGTGCCTTGCTCAAGGGCATGTATTAACTTGTTTGCCTTGTTGGCTTAGGGGTTGGAAACAGCAAACTTACCTCAGCCACCCATGTCATACAACTTTGTAGAAACAAGTTCAAATAGAAAAAAGACTTAGACATTTTACAGGATACAATATTTTGTAGAGTCTGAGTTCGTCTCCATCAAGATAAATCATCTGCATGCCAAACTAAATCTGCAAAACATTTTGTCATCTAAGTTGTGATTTTTAAGTAAGTCACTTTTACAGGGAATAAATAGTTCAGAATAGCCAAAATAGTGTTCTGACTTGGAAGATTCCAGAACACAATAATTGTACATGTGTAGGTTAATGTTGATTCATTTGAGATGTTTTATTCAGTTTGTGTGAAAGTTAATGTATAATAAACATGTTGGTGAATGTCATTTACAGATATGGAAATGTGAGTTGTATGTAAAACCATCTTTCATCAATCGTTCTTGTTCCCACAATGAAAAGGGCAGTGTTTTGCTTATGGTGTTGTCTCGTTATTGTTTTAAACCACTTTGGTTGTTACCTGTCCAGGTTTTTAGATAGATGTGAACTGCAGTTTATATATCACATATAGATACACAAATATATGAAAAAATATATATATATATGTAAATGAAATGTTAAACGAGAAATACTTTTTTGTATTAAATTGTTATATTGTCAAGAAATTGTTGGTGAATATTTATTTTGAAGGTCAAGGCCTGTAACAAGAGTTCACGTTGATGATGATTTAACTGTGTATCAAAGGTGTGTGTATATTTAGAAAAATGAGCAAAGACTCATGAAACAGTCTTGAGGTTGATCAGTGAGTTTATATGGACTTCTACAGGACAGAGGAACCGAACCGTACTCTTATCAAATTCATGAGTGTTTACACAGGCGGCCTAATTCCTTTTTTTTGACGAATCACTACAAATCATATGTATGATCTGTCAAAAGACCAATGATTAAGATTAAACACCTGCATTTTTTAAATTTGCATTTCAAAATAAATGCTAGCTTTTACACGTCTCTAATGATGTTCAATTCTCTCTTGTTCTGCTGGGTCTGGGTGCTCGCCCTGGAAACAGACGTCACCGTATAACTCTGATTTGATTGACAGCTCTGTCAACGGGACTTCCTCGACTGCAATAGTCTTGAGAACACATCAAATTTCAAGATGATGATTCTACTTAGATTGAGCATATAATATAAACAATATACGACACATCCGGACTGAAATGGGGGGCCTAAAAATTGTTTTGCAATTACGAAAATTGCGGACTGTATCTTTAAGCAAATTCCCCGTGAATGCTTTGTAGTTCTGTCAACTCGTAAGTTAGCCTACAACATACTTTCTACATTCCAATTATTTATCTGATATTATGGCCTGATTATAATATTTCCAGTCGTATCAAGTGATCTGAATGTTCATTCATTAAAACACTAAGAATGAGTTATGAATCTGTCAGGATTTTTTGCCAAGCTATCTTCCTCGCCTTGTTAATTGCGGCATTATCGCCCCTTTTAGGTGATACACCTTTACATTCTTCATAAAGTTCCATCAGGCTGCATAGGTATTCCCTTCCATGCACGTGCACAATGCAAGCTTTTAAGCTTATTTTAATTTAGCGTTCACCAGACACGTTCGGCACCGCGGTAAAAATAGTTTTATATTCACACATTCGCATGCTCCACGGTTACGACACAAAGTCTTCGGCCGTGCCGAGTGCCGATTGTCGGACAAGAAATACTGTAGCTATCGGTTGATTGTTAAACGTTCAATATGTAATTTTTGGCCGCCAGGGGGCTCTCAATTAAAACAATAGCAAAATATGTAATTTTTTTTGGATTAAAATATTCCTTAAAAATCAACAACTGATACTTGATGAAAATCATGTATTGCGGCTGTTAGACGGTACTATGAAGAATATACTGATGCAGTTTCAGATTAATTTCTCCAAAATTGAGAAAGCTATTTAAAAAATTGCAAAAAACTTTTTTGCATTGAAATATTCATTAAAAATCAACAGTTGATATTTCATTAAAAGCATGGCTGTTAGATGGCATGATGAGTGTACTGTTGGTTCTTAGTGGTAAATATTTCAAAATTCAAAAAAGCTATTTAGGGTGAATCCCATTTCTCTGTCTTACCCCTTCCCCTTACCCCTTCCCCTTGTCTTACCCCTAGCCCTTACCCCTCGAAACCGAGTGGTAAGGGATAGGGTTGAAAACATACCCCTATGAAATGAGACACCACTTGGTTACAGTTACGTTATCATACATCGTCGCTAGCAGGCTGATACATCACCAGAAAAGACAATTGTTGCTCACAAACTTAAAGATATCAAAAGAAATACGCTGCTAATGTAGTTTAATTAAAACTGTAGACATGCATGGTGTCCATTCAAGGTTAGTCATTGAAATGCGGGAATGTTGTTCACATCAGCAATGTAACGAAACTAGCGATTTTTTTAAAAAGTTTCAATTAAGAACATGGTTGCAAATATATATCCACAGGACTGTGTAGAGCACAAAACAAGTCTGTCGTAATTTTTAAGTCTATTATTTAAGCCAAAAATACATTTATTAGACTCTCTTGATGAGCTGGCTAGCATTGTTGCCGGTTGCGCAGTGTATTCTGGGTACCCCTTGGTTTCAAGTAAGCTCTCGAAAATGCTTAGTTTTAAGGGGTATGCACCCCTTCCCCTTAGCCCTACCCCTAGTTCAAAATGAGAATTGGGATAGCCCTTACTCTCACATGAACGCGCAAAACTAAGGGGAAGGGGGAAGGGGAAGGGCTAAGGGTGAATCCCATTTCTCTGTCTTACCCCTTACCCCTTCCCCTTGTCTTACCCCTAGCCCTTACCCCTCGAAACCGAGTGGTAAGGGATAGGGTTGAAAACATACCCCTATGAAATGAGACACCACTTGGTTACAGTTACGTTATCATACATCGTCGCTAGCAGGCTGATACATCACCAGAGGAGACAAGTGTTGCTCACAAACTTAAAGATATCAAAAGAAATCTGCTGCTA
>JACXGM010012804.1:0-12046 GCA_016801145.1 Umbra pygmaea
TTCGTGTACTGTGGACATTTGCCAAATATAGGCTACAAGGTGATTTCGAAAAACAGTTTTTAATACTTTCCTTCCGATCTTTTTAGGAATTTAACAAGGGCAAATAAACAAATCAGATTTGACTTCGTCTTTTCAAACCTTAGAGTAGCCAATCAGAGGCTTTCTTGTTATAAATCATCCCTGTCGTTGTCGTTGATTATGGAAAAATTACTAATATGAGATTTAAATGTAGTACATATAAAATAATCTTAAATGCAGTCATTATATTTTCTATATCTAAATCCTTTGAATTCCAGGAAAAGGTTGTTTAAATTATTGTGATACACTTATGTATTATTCCACATAGTGTAAAGCCACCTGTTAAATCAATTGCAGAAGTATAGTTGGTGAACGTAATCATCCTGTGCACTATCCGACTAAAGGCTTCTGTGTTGGGTGAACAGTGCGACAATAATCGGCGGCTGTGGCAACATGTGGTTGGGTGAACCATGTGTGCAGCGCACCTCTTGTCATTTCACCAATGTGTACAAGGAGTTGCGAAGCTGCCGTCAAGGCAGAATTAGAGAATGAATTGGAAGGGAAGAAAATCTTTTAAAAATCACAAAGAAAAAAGAGATGTCAAATTATCCTGACTGACAATATATTTTGTTCATATTACCCAATCCTAGGACACATATACTGCAGTAAATGTTGTGCTTTACCAACTGATTGCGTCTGGGTTTACCCAGTTTTTTGAAGTTCCTAAATAAAACCTAAGTAACCACGTAATGGTAGTTAATAACTAACTAGTTAGTTAATAATTTCATATTATTTCTATTCATATCATAGATCACTGGTTACTAATGATCTCTCGCTATTAATCATTTTGTTCCTAATCAGGAACTTCACAAAACGTGTGAACTCAGCCGCACCTAGTTTGGAATGCACTAAATTTACCTCTGTACATGTGTCTTAGGGCTGGGCAATATTGGAGACAGGAGAGAGTGGAGGGAGACAGGAGAGAGTGGAGGGAGACAGGAGAGAGTGGAGGGAGACAGGAGAGAGTGGAGGGAGACAGGAGAGAGTGGAGGGAGACAGGAGAGAGTGGAGGGAGACAGGAGAGTGGACAGACAACAACCAAGCAAACCAATTGTGGGTCAGTGTAATGTCTGAAAATGATTGAAATTAAAAAAGTTTGCTTTGTGAAGTGTGACTACTCCTTCGGGGTGGGGGTCCTGCCCCCGCTGCTGAAAAAAATCCTAGAGGAAACACTGACATATATTGTATACATAAACAAAATGGGTAAGAACTAAGAAAAAAATAACTTCACTTTGACAAATAAACTTTTAAATGAAAATATAAAGTTTTGTGCACTTAGCAGCATTTATCCAACATCTGAGAATAAAATATATTGACCATTTTAACAATAGTAGCAACCAGCAGCTTTTCTTTGTTTTAGGTCTGAATAAAAATGTATACAGTAACACTTGAACACAAACAATCTTAATGGAGCTTCACTTCTGCTACTTAATCATTTAAAATAAAAAAGTATTGAAGTTAATAAGTGAATAAAAAGTTAGCAGCATTAGATAATCTACTTAAGTGCAATTGACTTAGCAGCGCCATCTCCTCATTTCTGATGGAAGGAACATTTTTAAATAACAATACAAAAAGAAATGTGCATAATATCATACTTAGTTTTGACCGACTTTGAGGCACCATAGCTCCGGCTGTGTTTATCCCACAGAGATGAGACACCACTGATTATTTTCGTCTGATCTTCCCCTTTCCAACACTACCAAGCTTAGTTGCTAGCATATAGGGTTCGCGAGATAATAGCGTTCGCCCACCAGAGTGTCAATTGACTTTGAATGGTTAATCGGCTTGATATTGGCCAATGCCGATTATGTAAAAAATGACCAAAAATCAGCCGATTAATCTGCGTACCGATAAATCGGTCAACCTCTAGTATAGTGTACAGCAGTATACAAGTTCATGTTCGCGGCTTGTAAGCATATGGTTAGGGTAACAGATATAAAACCGTAAATTAATTTAAACTAGCTAGCTAGACAGCTATAAACCCGAGCACATGTAGCATGTACCAAGATGCTGCGGATAAGAGGGAAACACTTTTATGTAAACTCAGTCAGATGTTTTGGCTGTCATGAAATACCTCTGATAAGATTATGACTTCAAACATTACACTTATACTATATGTATATCAATGAATTATTTTATATATATTTTATCTTGCAAATTTATGGGGGGCACAGAATATCTGTAGGCGGGCATGGCTCGCGCATAGTGGCGGGTATCAGAAAGGCTCGTCCAGGGCGAGCACTAATGACTCCCAGGACAGGCCAGGCCCCCCAATGCGCGCCTAAGTTCGCAAAATTTTAATATGTGGCCTTCACTCTCAAAGCTAAAATACCAGTTGATGTTAACAATCTATCGGCCACAAAAACAACTTCCAGCCTTCCTTTTCTCTGAATTCTCTGAAATTCTGTCAGTGACAGTCATCAAACATGATCAAATTGTTATAAATGGTGACCTAAACATTCACGTAAATAAAAAAGCTGAAAGGTACGCTATGGAATTCATGAACACTCTGCATATTTTTGACCTGACTCACAACAAACACATAAACATGGAAATACATTGGATTTAGTGATAACAAAAGGATTACATATACAAAATATTTCTGTGACAAATGTCTCCCTCTGAGTCCACTACTGTGTATTCTATGATGCACACATATGTGAAGCCAGGAACAAGGTACAAAATGTAATCAGAAAATTATACCTACAGTAAATAAAGCAGCAGAGAGAAATATTTCAACATTTTTAAGTTTAATTAGTTTTAGTACAAACAACACAGTCCATTAAGATGATAAATAAACTAAATAACAATCTGACAAATGCTCTAGACAAAGCAGCCCCAATTCAGGTATAAAAGGTTACGAGAGAAAACATCTCCATGGATGAATAGCTCTGTCCATAAACAAAAAAGTGAATAGGGCTGCTGAAAGAAAATTGAGAACAACTGGACTTCAGTTTCATCTTAGTATCTACAAAAAATCCTTAACGACCTACAATACACTGTACGTGCTGGAAGAAAGAACCACTTTTCCAGGATCGTTACAGAAAGTGAAAATAACCCTAGAATACTATTTTCAATAGACAAACTATTAAATACTATTTTCAATAGACAAACTGCTAAAACCTGCCCCGTCCCTAAATTGACAAGTCAAGCCTCTGAAACTAAATGCAAGCAGTTTGCAGCCTTTTTTAAAAACAAAATCACAACCATCAGAGCCAGCAATACAAACTTCCCAAGCAATCCTTGTACAAAGCACATGAAGACATTTAACAGCATTTCTACTGACGACCTACAAAAGATTGTTAGAGAGAGTAAATCTACCACTTGCGCTATCGACCCTATGCTGACCACTCTTCTGAAAAAGGTTTTTAATAGCATCTCATGCCCTGTTTTAAATATTAGAAATAAATCTCTCGAATTTGGGTTACTCCCAAATGCATACAAAACTGTTATAAAGCCACTTCTTAAGAAACCACAACTAGACTCTGAGGTACTAAGCAACTATAGACCAAAATTTATTTTTTTAATTTTTTTTATTTATTTGACAGGGACAATGCAAACAAACATGGTGTCAAAACAAAGCTTGTCACTGTGATGCTGCATGTAAAGTTTATAGCTAGTGCTAATTTTCAACTTCCATCCCTGGTTGGGCTTTTGCACACAAATGAAGTTACATACTTCACTACTTCAATTTCAAAATCTAAACATGATATATAAACAAACATATCAAATACAACTCTTACGTACGTACAATAATTAAAAATGAGTACACTTTTGGTTTGTTTTTAAAGTTAGAGAGTTTAGAGCTCTTCACAGAGAAGGCTGTCTGTCCAAAGCTGGTCCTACAGAATGGTATTTTGCAGTCGTAACTTGTGGAACTCCTAGTGACTCGAAAGCTGTTTTGTCTCTCCACAAATGAACTTAGTGGCTCAGGTGCTAAATGATTAAATTCTGTAACTGGATGAATTTCTCTATTATGTAAATTAATATTAAATCTTCCATCTAAATCAAGTTTTGTTTTGGAAAAGCACATAGAGACCGTTTTTGAGAGATTTAGAACTAACTGATTTTGGGTGAGCCACTGTTGGATGTCAGACTATTGGATAGTACAGCTGCAGCCTGTTCAGGTGACTTGGCAGGTGCATAAAGAACTGCATCATCAGCATAAAGCTGACAAATGACACCTGAGCAGTGTGGAGGTAAGTCATTTATAAAGAGACTAAACAGCAAAGGGCCAAGTATAGAGCTTTGCGGAATGCCCATTTTTATGTTTGAGAGTGCAGATATGTTTTGATCAACTTTAACACACTGCACTCTAGATTGAAGATACGATGTAAACCACAACACTGCCTCATTTGAGAAATTAAAATTTAACATTTTAGATAAAAGCAAACTATGATTGACCATATCGAAAGCCTTTTTAAGGTCGATAAATACAGCCCCCACCACATTGCCCTTATCCAGGGGCTTTTTAAAGTTTTCAATTAAACAGCAATTTGCTATTTCAGTTGAATAACCTGGTCTAAAACCAAACTGGTATGGGTGGAGGAGCTGTCTGGCATCTAAATGGCCAGTCAGTTGCACTGCTACAACCTTTTCAATTATCTTAGATAAAACTGGTAAAATCGATATTGGGCGATAGTTGCTCATTGAGTCTTGGCTACCACTTTCAAACACAGGGATGATTATTCCTTTTTTTCCAAGCACTGGGAAATGTACTGGTACTTATGGAAAGATTAACAAGATCGGTCAATGGTAGCCAAACATCTTTATACTTTTTAAGAAAACAACTATTCATACTAAAAATGTCCTTAGATTTGGAATTTGAGAGTTGATTATTGATTATTTCTGCAACTTTTGTATGCAGGACCTCTTTAATATAAAAGGAATCTATTGAGGTGTCTCTCAATGAGTGATTGGGAGGATCGACGGGCTGGAAATCTTTTGTCAATTCTTCAACTGATTGTGCAAAGTATGAATTAAATTCATCAGCCATAGTGGCATGATCAGTTATACTATTGCCATTGATGTTAAGTTCTGTAATCTTTTTGCGTTTATTTGATTTAATAGTCAGATTGTTCAGATGCTTCCACAGGGAATCATTGTTCTTTAGCACTATCAATTAGATGAGTGTAATATGTGAATTTTGCTTCCCACATGGAAACCCATGGCTGCTCTACATCCTCCTACACTGGCGACAGGAACAGATTCACATTGACACACAAAGACAATGGGGGGATCAGAGGGAACACTTATACACATACACTAATTGAAGACAAGGAACAGCTGTGTGATAATTGAGGTGAATTAGACACAGGACAAGACAACCAAGTGAAATATGTAATATGTATGAATGTCCCAGCCTGGCCACAAGATGGAGCCACGCCATCCTGGCGAGTCCCATCCAGGTTGTGACAACTATACAGTGAACTCTCGTTTTTCACGGGGGTTAAGTTCCAAAAAGAACCCGCGATAGGCGAAATCCGCGAAGTAGTAACCTTTATTTTTTACAATTATTATACAATGAAATACTCCATAATACATTGAAACCAAAGAACAAAACCTTTTTACAGGCTCAAGCATTTGTTTAACAAATAAAAATACTGTATAAATGTTTTTTTTACAAATAACTACTGTACTGTAAAATAATAATTTTAATCATCAATACGAACTGAAGGCTTCAAATTGCGGAGATCAGCACCGCCCCACCGCGACCTGAGTCATTGGATTAGGAAAAATGATTATGAAAACAAATACAAAGTACAGTAGGACAAATAGTGACTCACGTGTATTTCACTGCTCTTCTGACTGAGCCGTGTATAAACCACAGGTAGAGAAGAAGTGGAGAGACTGTTTAGCCAATCAGAATGCAGAACACAATGCACGATGCAAATCCGTGAAGCAGCGAGACCGCGAAAGGTGAACCGCGATATAGCGAGGGTTTACTGTACATTTCTTTAGAGCCAGATGACATAGATGTAATAAGCTCACTCTCTAGGTTCCAAATTGCCATTAATAATTTAATTTCCTAAAATTAAACAAGGATTAAACAGAAATCCTCTTAGTTGGCCCCAAAGTCAAAAGGGAGAAAATCAGCAAAAGCCTTGGTAACCTGACTTCCCTCATCAAACCTGAAGAAGCCTAGGTGTTATCATAGAATCTGACCTAAGTGTTTACCTCCCATCTTAACAAGGTGACCAAAACCTCTTACTTTCACCTCAGAAATATTGCTATAGTTAGACCATTCAAAACCCAGAAAGATGCAGAGAAACTAATTCACTTAATTGTTACAACTAGACTACTGCAACGCCCTCTTTACAGGCCTCCCATAATACTTAGAGAAGATTCAGCTCATCCAGAACTCAGCAGCGAGGCTTTTAACAAAAACAAAGAGGCCAGAACATATTACTCCAGTTGTGAACTCATTACACTGGCTCCCAGTTCCCCACAGGTTTTAAGGTCCTCCTGCTTGTTTATAAAACTCTAAATTAGGGATGCTCATTTCGGGTAATTTTCCCGACCGACAACCGCCACTTGTTATCCGATTATTAACTGTTAACTGATAAGATTATAATATTGAATTGGCTTTAAATAAAAAATGAAATTGACGAGTGTCTGTGACCCGTTAAATATAAAAGCTATTCTTTTTCACGGGTTTCTTTTAATGTGCAAACAGCAGTATACAGAACAGATCAACAACAGCTGCAGGTTGCACCAGCTGTGCGTACGTTTACTCGGGTGCAAAGTCCACAGTAAAACGATACGTTGAAACTAGTTAGTTTCATACTAAAGCTGTGTCGATGTTTGGTTTCACCACAGAGACGTTAAGGTTGAACTTAGCTACACTGGCGTAAAGCCCACACCAACCAAAATTTTGTCGTAGAAAATTTGTGTTGTCAATCAAAGGAAAGTAGCCTTGATGCTGTGTTTACCGAGTTGTCAAATAATAGAATGAAAACAGTCGGGGTGACAATCTGGGACAAGGTTGTTGCCTACTGGAGGCCTAATGCAAATAAGGGATATTTCATTAACACAAAACAAAATGTTGATAACGCTTGCTATGCGATATGTAACCATAGTCTACAATATCTGTGGAGCACATCCATTGAAATGACCATTATGGTCCTCAGAAAAAAAGGGCATGTTGTCAATCACTTTGTGTGTTGTTTTTATGGTAACATTATTTTTTCGGCTATAATGCATCATGCTCCTGTGTATAGCCGATAAAATAATATATATGCTTCCCATAGCGTTATACGTTTCTGTACATGACAAAAAGAAATGAGTTAATATCAGTCATCATAAATGTCCAAGGATTGCAATTTTAAATGGAGAACGCGTTGCAGATGCAAAACAGGCAGCCGGTATATTTCGCTCCTCATTACCTATATCTCCCCACATTTCAAAACGAAGTGCTAGGCTCTGGTTACGCATGTCAATGCGCCATGTGATAAAAAAAAAATTATAATAATTCTAAACCGTTTAACTGATAGTATTAATCGGTCAAATGTTTTACTTTTGGTTAACGGTTGAACGGTCAATATGAGCCTCCCTACTCTTAATGGCTCAGGACTATCACAGTGCCAAACGGAGAGCCCGGCAGGGGCCAGGCAGCAGGAGAGCCCAGCAGGGGCCAGGCAGCAGAAGAGCCCGGCGGGGGCCAGGTAGCAGGAGAGCCCGGCGGGCCAAGGCATGGGCGGAGGCCAGGCGGGCAGAGGCGGAGGCCATCGGGCTGAGGGCAGGCTGTTGTAGACTCCGGCTGTGAAAAATCCACGGTAGACTTTCATTTTAGTGGCAGAAATTGAGAGAGGTTTGGAGTCACTGCAGAGAACCAGGGACCAGATCAGGTAGGCATACATAGATGTAGACCCTGATGTGGCTGAGATAATAATGCAGGATGAGGATGCCATAATCAATATCAGTGTGTCTTCTGATGAAGTGGCATAAAAAAGGCTTCACATCCCACTACGGCATTGGTGTGTGCATCGACATCTTCACTGGGCTGGTAGTGGACTTTGAGGTACTGTCCTCCTAGTGCCGTGCTTGTACTCTGACAGAGTGTGCTAGGTGAGATGGTAAAATTATGCAGGAGGACTTTGAAAGCTGGATGGAGACTCATGTAGACTGTGCTCGAAATTTATCAGGGTCAAGTAAGGCCATGGAGCTGGAGCCAGCCAAGGGGTGTGGGCCAGGTCTGTCTCAACATCAGCTGCCCTACACTGAGATGCTGTCAGATGGGGACAGTGCAGCATTCAAGGAGGTGGTTGTGCTCAACCTTGGCATGAAATAGTAAAGCTTGAGTGCATAAATCATGCTCACAAGCGCATGGGCACAGCACAGAGTGCTGAGCATAAGTTAGGGGTCAAAGGTCAGGGTAAGCTCACTGCCAAGAAATGGAAAGCCTTGCAGAATTATTACAGGGGGCTATTCTAAATAGCCAAGGCTCACTGGATCAAATAAGGCAGAAATATGGGCAGGTCTCCTCCACTCCATGTCTAGTGATGAAAATCCCATGCACACTAGGTGTAATCCATCCTGGTGTTGGTACAGGAGAGCAGATGAGAATGGAGAAAAGCCAGAGAGCCAGTCTTCACACAGGACCCTTTTTTTACAGGAGGTGGGTCAGAAGCTCATCCATGTGTATCACCGGATGTCCAGTGACAGCCTGCTTAAGCGAATGCAGCATGGAGGCACTCAGAATACCAACAAATGACTCATATGAGCCCGATGTCCAAAAACAGTCTTTGTAGGTAAAAGCAGGGTTGATGCTGCAGCCAGTATGGCTATTTCTACATTTGAGGTGATGGAGAAATTGTGGCTTCAGAGTACAGTTGTGACTGTCAATGCAATGTAGGATGATGACATGGTTAGGATCTCAAAAGCCAATAGTGTCCATTCCGCCAGTGCAAAGTTAAGATGTAAAAGTGTAAGCACAGCCAGAAAAGTGAAAAGACACCAGCAGGAGATGGAGGAGGGCCCTACATATAGTGCTGGCATGGATATATAGACTGCAAACTAACTTGGGGGAACTAAGCTGTGTATTGGTTGTGTTCTGTCAATTCTGATTGAAGTTTGTGATGAAGGCCATGTTGACGTGTTGTTTTGGATGTTATGTTCAGTGATGGATGAACCTATAATGAGTTTTGGATGTTAAACCGTGTAATACATGATCTTACTTGGACCTAAAGGCATATTTTGTCTGTAATTCTTGGCTTTCAATAGAAATTTGTGTAATTTGCCAAAAAAATCGTTAAAGGCGGTTTTCTCAAAATGAGTTTCTCACACTCCGAGCAAAGAATCTCCACTTTTGTAGCACCTACATACACCAAACGTTACAGGCATATTCGTAACTATATTTATAAGGTTTTTACAGAGGGATTTGTTGATATATCATTCTTGGCCTGATTTATATGATATGCCATTTTTTAAGGCTATTAGCAGTATTTTCTGATTTACTGGGTAACAAAAGTGGATATTCATAATCTCCTCTGTAAATATATTTTAATTTAATATATTAACAAAATGAAAAAAATATTTTGAACCTTGTTTTTTCAATGGTCAGATTCTTTATTTCAAAATAGATGTAAATGAGCACATATTTAATTATTTAAACATAAGATTACAGAAAACCTGCAATACATTTTATTCCCCTATTCATGTTGTAACGCTTCCCCTGTACATTGTGATTGTAAGTGTCTGTTTAGTCTTGTCTTTGTATCCCTTAGTTGTTTATGTTTAGTCCATTCCAGGTTTTTGTTCTTACATTCATGTGTTCTTTCTGTCTAGTTTTGGATCCTGATAGTTTAGTCACATGGTTTTTGTTCTCCTATCACATTAGTAATTCCCTGCAAAGCTGTTCTCTTTGAGTCATAAGTCCACTATTTAGTTCCAGTCCTGTTTGTCTTTAGTTGCTGGTCATTTTAAGTCCTGTATCCTGTTTATTTCATATGTATAATATTGAGTAATCTTCTTTTGGAATCCAGTTCTTAGTTTGGTTTTGTTCTTTTTCTAAAATCTCTGAGATATTCATTTTCAGTTTTGTTATTCTCCTACAGGATTGTTTTTGTTAAAAAAAAGTTTATTTGTTTTATTACCTGAGTCTTTGATAATTTGTGACACATGTGAGTAATCAACTGGTAAAGTATCATGGGGATATCTGTAAATAAATCATTTACCTTAAAGGGACATGCATAAAACTGAACCTCAATGCAAAGCATTGGCATACAACAAATCAGAAAATACACATAATACATGAAAAAGAACTAATCAATAGAAAGAGTCCATGTCTGTGTTCATGCCACACCAGCCCACACTGGGCTCCCCCTAACGCCGCCACGCCGAGGCAGCCAGGAGACAAATAAGAAGGGCGGTAGGGTTGAAACACTCCCCAACCAGCACCCACAGTGAGTCCCCCTCAATGCACTCACCCAGGTGGAGGTTCCGTTGGAGGCCTGGGCTGGCCAGGCAGTCACCCTAGGATGGCTGCTGGTGGCCAGACAGACACCAGCAGTGGTGGTGCAGAACCCTCCAGCGCTGAGGTGAGGCACAGAGGTTGCAGCGCCGTGGAGGGCCCCGTAGATGGCACCGCTGATAAAGGCGTCCGACTGCTCCGGCATTAACGGAATCATATATTGAAAAATTAAGGCAATGATCACACTTCATCCAAATTCTTACATTCCAGGGTCAACTTCTGTGTCGTTAGATGCTGATTACTGCAAAACTCTTTCTCCAAAGGTCTCCATAGGGCAAATACCTTCCCGACTTAGATCCTGATAGGTTGTTGCTGCACTTTGTCCAGAAAGGTAGAAAAGACAGTGATATGTATAATCCTATAAAATAATAATGTAACTCTCCCTCATTTTAGTCTCTGCAAGATGCTCATATGACTTTTAGTTATTGAAAAGTGTTCTCAGGGCAGATCTATATATATACCACAGGATTACATTTTAACATTCTAGTGTGTTTAAGATTAGATGTATGGCTAGTTTGTAAAAACTGAGAAAACTATGCTCATGAGTCCTGAGAAAAAATCAAATAATCCAAGCCCTGCCTCCTGCTGTAGCTGATTGGACGGCTGGGTGAACCAATAAGATGCAATGCTGTCCTGAGAACATATTTCAATAACTAAGGGTGAATCCCATTTCTCTTTCTTACCCCTTCCCTTTCCCCTACCCCTTTGTCTTACCCCTAGCCCTTGTCCTTTGTAACCGAGTGGTAAGGAATAGGGATGAAAACATACCCCTATGAAATGAGACACCACTATCACCAGAAACAACAAGTGTTGATCACAAACTTCCAAGATATCAAACAAAATTCACTGCTAATGGAGTTTAGTTAAAACTGTAGACATGAATGGAGTCCATTCAAGCAGTAGCGGAGTGGCAATCGGGAGAGTCTGGACTTTTCCCGGTGGGCCGCTAGTGTTTCGAGGCCGCAAGGGCTGGTCTGATAATAGTTATACATTGCAAGTTCTTAGCAACACCATCACCTAGTGTGCGGCCGCTGCCTGCTGGTCAAACTGTGCAGCCTATGCTAAACCCGTACATCGGGCCGCAGCAGCCTTTTATTTCAATACAAACTCTAAGCACTAACAAAGTGCAGGTCACAACTATGTCTAGGATTTTCAGAAATATCGGGGGATCAGTGAGCGGCCCCTCCCCAAATGGATTAGTTCTGACGCAAAGCCATCAAACTCCTCTTTTTTTCCTCGTCAGGTTTGGAAGTCTATCGTTAACGTTAACAGACAGTGTGTGAGTAAGTCTAATGATGGAAAGCCAAAAAAGAAAAGCGAAATGTGATAATAATGTTTTTCTAAATTCTAATTGCAGCAACCTGTTTGCCAACGTAGAATCACTAAATGTGTTCTCCCTGCATGTGATTAATTTACCTCCAACAGCGCATTCAGAAGTCTGTTCTTCTGAGTGCGCGCGACAGTAGAGACGCAGCAGTTGATAGAAAAAGATAACTT